>BCLG01000926.1:0-20171 GCA_001602295.1 Zoysia matrella
AATTAACAGTTAGCAGATCAAGAAATGTTTGTATAATTTTATTGCCTTGGGGTCGCAGGCGAGAACGTTGCGGAGTCGGTCGAGGTGCGACTTGATGCGCTCGCGCCGGCGCTTCTCGGCCTCGCGGTGGTTGCGCGACGCGGCGAGCGCGCGGTCGTGGGCGGCTGCGGCGGCCGCCGCTGCCTCGTCCTCCTCAGAGGCGGACGCAGAACCTCCGGCGTCCGCTTGCCAGATGGAGCCCATGAAGAAGGGCGGCAGCAACGGCACCACGCCGCCGTCGCCCTGCAGCGGCAGCGCCGACACTTCCGCCGGAAACATGCGCTAACTTTTAGCAGCTCATTGCGAAGCCTTCACGTCTCGTGAAATTCTCAAGTGGGAGGAGTAGGCGCGCGCCGCGCACTGAGCTCAGCACCCAGCGGTGGTGGTAGTGGTGGTGAATGGTGATGGTGTGAGTTGTTGCGGTGTGTTTTTCCTAGGACATGGACCGCAAGAGGGAGCAGGAGGAAGCACCAAGCTAGGGAGAGGAGATGGACTGGATGAATGGATGGGTGATCAGTGAGAGCCGGGGAGAGCGAATAAATAAACAGCGAGCTCTAGAGAGAGAAAGCGAAGCCGCCGAGTGCTCTCGGTCTAGAGAGAGAACATGTTGCTCGATCGCCTTCTGTTGGTAGTCGAGCGGTGTCCCGCGTACGTACGTGTTGACTCGTCACCCGGGGAGTGGTGGAGAGAGAACGAGTCCTGGGAGCTAGGGATACGGTGATCGCACTTCTATCCGGCGGTCCGTCGGAGGGTTGGACGGCTGGGATGGTGCCGACCTGCTGCCGCGTCGCCGTCGGAGAAGATACGGTGGTGGAGGTGTTGGATGGATAGGGATTTGCTTTTCTGTTGACTCCTGTTACGCTCGGCATTGCAATTTTGGGGGATGTTTTCTCCTCCCCAAACTAAGTAGAAGCGGCAGTAGTCATAAGGCTACGAAAGAGGGAAAAATAGTGTTGGCACCGGGTGTCAACATTAATCACTAGTGTTAATATTAACTATACATGTTAACATGAAAATTAATATTAACACATGATTTTGGGACATTAGAATTGATTGACGGGTAGGAGTTTATGTGCTCAAGAAGAATAAATTAATTAATTAATTGAAAGATGATGTGTAAATGTGTAATTTACGGTGCTTTGGTCTTATTTTGGTGTCCTCAGACTGCCTTTCCTGAGGTCAAACTTTGAGCTGCAAATAGTCGACGTACATTCTCTGGAACAGTGGAGAAAGGATTTGTTTCTTTGTGGATAAAGATGGAATGAAAAGATCACCTATTTTCTCTGGAACACTGGACTGTAATATTCTGAACTCAGAGAGAGGTAAAATGGCTGCACACTGATGGTATGCTTGATGCTCCCTTCTATTTGCCCAGAACATGCCAAACCTATAACACAGGGGAAAAAGGAGTCTGCAGATGAAGACATCTTACCAGGAGGCTGAAAAAAAAATCAATAGGGTGGGACAGAAGAATTTCTTAGCCAAATATCGCATTGAATTTATTTTATATAGTTCCTGATGTTGTGATACAAGGCATAGATACATTCCCTCAAAACAGGTTAAAAAAAAAAAGAAACAGGAAAAGAGGAAGTGAAGAACGGCACAGATCTCTGAACAGAACACAGAGATGGAACAGAGGAAAACTAAGAATGGAAACTGTTGCGATATGGAGTAGTATTGATTAAGCTAATATCCACGCCCTGAGGTGAGAGTAATCATTGTAGAAGACGCGAGTGCTCTACTTAGTAGCCTGTGCAATTATGTTGCTCAATGAGCTTGCTTCCTCCTTTGCGGCTTCCACCAAGGCATCCTGCGAAAAATACCAGCTTGTTCCACAATGTCATCATAGATAATCAACCCAACCCTAAGTAGCAACCAGTAGTGCATTTCACATGCATGAGGGCATGAATATGTTGGCTCATCCTTTTCATTGCACAGCCAAGAAATTCACACGGCACATTGCAGTAGAAATGAGAATAAGGACTGTCATACTTTTTAAAAGTTTGTTTCTTGTGAATCCACTAAAGCTGTGTCGATATAGGCATGAGTAGACTGCAGAGTACACAAAACACAACAGAGCACTCAAAGCATAAAAAAGAAGGGCGATATGTGCAGTTCGAAGTTCTCAGTATTTACATGTGGGTAAACATCATTTAACATGACACACTAACCGATACTAATTACATTGCGTATTCGTGAAAAATATTATCTGACAAGCTACCTGTGCAGTGACCAGACGTAGTACCGCTTTCTTGTTAGATTCTTGAAGTTCCCCACCAATCAAAACCTCATCTAATATAAAGTACGCCTGCAAATCCAGAAAAAAAAAAGGTCGAAATTTGTTGGTATTATCACAAATGTAACTGGCAGAAGTACTACGCATTTTGAACACATCTTCTTGGCACCTTATGAAAGTTGAATATCAAGTCAAGCTCACAAACCTGCAATATGGAAAATGAGTCATCAGAAAAAGAAAGAAACAGTCCCCAGAAAATTAAGCAAATGTTATGAAGATCTTACATTGCCAAAATACCGGTCCAATATCTCCACGTAGTGATGGATGATTTGAAGAGTTTCCAGTTCATTGTCAGTAGGATCAATGCACATACAGAAGTAAAGGCTTGCATACCTGAAGATGGAGCATCGTTGATAGGGATAGAATATTATGCAGTAATATCACAATGATTCAATTCAGATACTAACAATGAGAACATAAACTGCATAACTAGATTTCCTGAGGTGTGCTCACCTCTTATAGACAACTCTGTATCCTTGCCAGTCAACAAAATTGCACGTCTTTGGGCCTCTGTCAAGAACAAGTGCACTCACTTCTTTGATGACCTTTTCAAGAAAAAAAAAGTGAAATAAGTGGTTTAGTCTTTCCCGTTTGCACCGTCCAACGCATGAAACGGCCCCAGCAATGAAAAGAAACTGAGCAGCTAGAGAAAAGTCCTGCTAATATATGCATGCCTTGGCTCTCTGCTTCTGCTGATACGCAGTGTACCATTTTGTCAGCCTGATCTTCCCTTGCCTGCTGATTAGAAGCACAAAATGTATCTGACAACAAAGCACACGTGTTATTTGCTACTGGAAATCCTCGTATATTCAGTATGAAATTGAAAGGTAAATAGGCAAGATGACAAACACACACGGTTTCTGTCATCTGAGAGTTCATGCTGAACATAGAATTTTCCAGGGTCAACCAACAGCCAACAACGAGGACACCGAGATGAGCTAGCTATTCGATTCAGGCAATTGTTTCATCTCCCCCGCATCATTGGTGATATTCCCGATCACCATTCCTTGCTGCGAGAGAGATGAATGGGGCGCTAGTTGATCCAGGGCTTGAACGGGAGAAGAGAGTGGTGCGGGACCTAGGGATTCAGACGGGGAGGACAGCGGCGGCGGGCAGGAGGAGCAGCCGAGCCGCAACAGAAAGAGGAAAGAGCGGGCATGTCCAGATCAGAGGTTCTTTTGCTAATAGTTGGATCGCAAATAATAATCGCGTTCCAAACACGGGACCGTTCTGAAAATATTCCTACCAGGCCCAGGACATCGCATACCCCGCCGGTGAGGTCGCGCCACCGCCGCTGACCACCGTTCGATCGTCGCCGTGCGCTATTTTTTGAAGCCTCCGTCGGTACCATCCGCCCGCGAAACGCGCACCCGCCCGTGGATTTGGCTCCTCCATAGAATAAGCACACCGGCGGTGGCGCTGGCGTCGATACCGCGCGGTATGAGCGACGTGAAGCTCGGCCGTTTTATGGATCGAGCCGCCATGTCCGGCGTCCCCATTCTAGCTGCATGCGAACTCGAGCGCGGTGGGACTGCCCCGCGGCTCCACTCCTCGTCGACTCGGGCCCGCACATTATTACGCTCTGGAATCTCTGATTCTGTAATTTGTTCCCAAAAATGAATTCGTCGGCGTCTTTACAGATCTCGAGCGACCTTCCACTCCAGGACGACGCAGAAACTGTTCCCGGATCAAATTCTTAAGAACAGGTGCGCGACGGAACACAAACGAACGATGAGGCAAAGCGGGAAAGCAGGGATTACCATGACGCGGGGTGCCAATGCGTTCCTTGATCCCCCCCTTCTCCTGGAGATAATGTTACCCCCCTTCTCCTGGAGATAATGGGTCGGCGGCGGTGATCACCGGCGCTAGAGACGATCGCCCGCGGGACGGACGAGGGGAGTTGCCTTCCCGAACCGTTTCGGTCTTGTTGGCATCTCTCGCAGTCTGCGCGCGTGGGACCGTCCTGTTCCCGGAAAGAGGGCCCCGCATGACCACGTCTTTGCCACTTCGTGCAGCAGAAATCTCAAGTCATCCAATTGTAGAAACAATCCCAAGTCCAACACAAACATCATGTTACTATTACCTCTGTTTAAAAAAGGGTAAACCTTCTGATTTTTCTTTCCTTTACCTAAAGACAAGAAGAAACTTGGGTGCAAATTTGCACTAATGTTGTCAAGAAAAAACATGCCATGCTGAACAGAACGAGTTCAATGCTTCTTGCTATAATCTCAAATTGTGAACCAAAATACAATTTTATAAGAAACATTCCTTCTTTTTTTTCATGCCGTTCTTCAAAGAGCACTGCGCAGCACTTGTCGCAAGCTTCGCCATCCCTGTATTTCCTAGATTCCCAATGTAGTGTCCGGCTAATGAAATAATAAAGTTGATGTAAAAAGTTAACAATGTTAATATTTTAAAACTAAAGGAAGTAATACATATTGCTTTTGCGAGAATTGCTAAAATACATTGTTTTTTAGCATGTTCAGCGACCACATATGCGAATTCAATACCGGCAGCGAGTGACATTATGCTAATGCAACATCTCGCTGTAATACTAAGCCGACAGTAACGATGACACTGTCCCTGAGCACTATCAACGCGGCTAACAACTTTTGTGCTACTCAACCTACTCCTCGAACGCCCGCAGGTTATGGTTCACAGAAGTGAAGCCACCATCGACCACGAGGTTGAGCGCGCTGACGTACCTCGCCTCGTCACTCGCCAAGTAGAGCACGGCGTCGGCGACGTCCCTGGGCACGGCGTCGACACCCTTGAGGTTGGCCTCGCCGCCGACGAAGGCAAAGAAGTCCCTGAGCGCGTCGTCGGCGCGCGCGCCCTGCGGCAGGTGCGGCATCGACAGCTGCGTGGGCACCGCGTAGGGCGAGACGCAGTTGACGCGCACGCCGTGGCGCCCGAGCTCGGCCGCGACGCTCTTGGTGAGCCCGACCACGGCGTGCTTCGACGCCGTGTACCCGTGCGGGCCCATCCCGCCGACGACGCTGGCCACGCTCGCCAGCGACACGATGGAACCTTTCTTCCGCGGGATCATGACCCGTGCCGCGTGCTTCATCCCCAGGAACGCGCCGTGCACGTTGACGTCGAACACCCTCCGCACCTCGGCGGCGTCCACGTCCCGGATGTCCGGAACCCTGTCGCCCGTGATGCCGGCGTTGTTGACCATGATGTCCAGAGCGCCGAACCGCGCCGCCGCAGCGTCGACGGCGCGGCTCACGTCCGCCTCGGCCGTGACGTCGCAGTGGACGAACATGACGTCGTCTCCGAGGGCGTCGCGCAGCTGCTGGCCGGCGTCGTCGTTGATGTCCGCGATGCAGAGCTTTGCGCCGTGCTCCTTGAAGAGGCGAACGATGGCTTCGCCGATGCCATTGGCGCCGCCTGTTACAAGGGCGACCTTCCCTTCCAACCTGTCAAGAAACTCAAACAGAATGCGGTGAAAAAAATATCAACGAAAGTGATGCTCCCTTGACAGAAACTAATCGACGGCGAGATTAACCCAAACGGAAGGACACTGTGAAGGCGACGCTCCACCACGGAGAGAACGACGAGCCGCTGAACGATGCAGACATTTTTGGCATATCGGTACCCTTGGCCCTCCGCACTCCCCGTCGCCGCCGCGGCGTCATGGATTTGCCGGAGATCCATGAACGCCGGTGCAAAAGGATAGCCCACCTGCCCACATCCCCAAGCTTCCCTGCCCCCTCTCTTCTCCGCCTGGCCACCGGAGGTCGTGCAGAGGCCTTACTCCTTCGACAACCAGGCGGCCAGCTCCGTGGTGCGCGCTTCCTTCATCTGTCCCGAGCTGGGGCGAGCCGCACAAGCTCAGGCTCGCCCCAGCTCAGTCCCCGTGCGCTTCTCTCTAATAAATCCTTAATCCCTTATCCCCAGCAACTCGTAATATCCTCCCGATCGAGCCGAGCTATGTCTATGACAAACAAGAAACAGCTGATGCTTGAAACAGGCAGTAGCACAAACATGGGGTCAGCGTCATCTAATCCTGAAGACGAGTCACGAGGGGAACAGATTGGCAAGGCAGAGGCCAGCTACAGCCGCTTCGACAGCGACAGCATCCAGCATTCCAGCAACAGGGTATGCGGAGGAGCAGAGCACGTACCGCTTCGCAGAGGATGCGGAGGAAGAGCCGGCGGCGGACATGGTCTCTGGATCGGAGAGCCTGCTGCCTCCGGCGTAGCCGAGCTCCGTGCGCGTCGTCGTGGAGAGAGCCGAGACCGTGGGTGAGAGGAGGGGAAGGGCAAAACCGCGAAGTGTCAATTTCAGTGGTGCTCGTGCGTGTGGGGCACGGGCCAGAGAAGCAACTCCACCGGGACCCGGATGTTTCTTGCCAACGCGGCTGTCCACGGATAAGCGATTTTTTTTAACATATCTCTTTAGTTAGATGTTATTTAAGAATCGTTAAATTTGATAGATCAAAAGCTCAGATTTATTTTGATCTGAATTTATAAGTTATATTTATAGAAAAGCTATTTGTTATAGACTCAGCTTTTATTATTTAAACAGTAGATGACGTTGACTTTTTCTTTTTTCTGTTCATCGCAGCACCACTCGCGCGGCCTCGTACCCTCGAGTCAAGACTGCGATGCGCAGCTACGGACATGGCCCGGCAGCGGCTGAGGGCCGCCGGCCGAGCGCGGCGAACCGGACGTTGGCCGCGGCCGGCGACTGGCGTACGCAATGGCCGTGCCGTGAGAGGAGTAAACAGTCACGTGCCTGGGCTGTGTAAAGGCCTTTTTTTTTTTAACGATGGGCTGTGCAAAGGCCTACCATACCATTACATCAAGCCCATCCAGCTGAAACAAAACGAGGGCCAATACAGATCTAAGCCCGTGCTTTCACTTGGCCTGGCCCACGTCATCTCACGGCCCGTTCAGAAGCCATCCACCAACCTGTGGTGCTGCGAATTTGCTGCCAGCCATTTCTTCGTCTGCAAGGCGAAGCAAAGGAATCCGCGGCCGGCGGAACCTCCCATAACAAACGAGCCAGAGACCACCCTCCCGACCCCACACGCTGACACGCCACGCCGCACAGCAGCCGCGCCCAAATCCCGCAAAACCCTAGCTCGAGCGCGCGGGGGAGAGGAGGAGGTCGCGCGGCATGGCGGGTGTGACGGCACCAGCGGCGGCGGCCAACCTTGCCGGCAAGGCGGGCGTGCGGGTCGTCGTGATTGGCGATCCGGGCACCGGCAAGTCCAGCCTCATCATCGCGCTCGCCACCGAGCAGTTCCCGGAGAACGTCCCGGCCGTCATGCCCCCCACCCGCCTCCCTGCCGACTACTTCCCCGACCGCGTGCCCATCACCATCGTCGACACCTCATCCAGGTTCCCCCATTCCGCGCTTTCGCTCGCGGTTCTCGGATCCCGTAGATCGGCGCGAGATGCTGGTAATTCCGTCGTTTGACTCTGTTTGTATGTGTTACCGTGTGGCTGCAGCCCGGAGCACAAGGCGAAGCTGATTGCGGAGTGCCAGGCGGCCGATGCGGTGGTGCTCACCTACGCATGTGACCGACCCGCCACGCTGGAGAGGCTCAGCTCTTTCTGGCTCCCCGAGCTCCGTCGCCTGCAGGTACTGCTCCGCTGTACATTTCGGTCGGGTTCATAGTTTAAGTTGGGTTCGCTCAACGTTGGTGGATTCGTTGTTGCCCATTGTGGATTTCTGATGTTTTGATCTGTGTGTTGTGCAGTTGAAGGCACCGGTGATCGTGGTGGGGTGTAAGCTGGACCTGAGGGACGAGCAGCAGGTTAGCCTTGAGCAGGTGATGGCGCCCATAATGCAGTCATTCCGTGAGATTGAGACCTGCATTGAGTGCTCTGCTCTTCGTCAGATCCAGGTAATGCCTCACTCAGTATTTGATTGAATATTTATATCCTGAAATGGACATTTAAATCATGCTACCTGAACTTGTGGCCTTATATATTGACACTTTTGATTGCTAATGACACATGATAATAGGGCTCTCATGCAGTGTCTTGGACATGCATTTTTATGCTTCATTCCAACATGTTTTGTTCATTTTGTTGTAACTGAGCTTAGTACGTCGAGAGAGAAAAGGTATTTGGTACAGTTGATTAGAGTCGTTCATGGATGTTGACATATTGGTTATTGCAGGTGCCTGAGGTCTTCTACTATGCCCAAAAGGCAGTGCTTCACCCAACGGCTCCTCTCTTTGATCAAGAGGCACAATCTCTGAAGCCACGTTGTGTCAGAGCATTGAAGCGGATATTCATTATGTGTGATCAAGACCATGATGGTGCTCTCAGTGATGTAGAGCTTAATGAATTTCAGGTTTATATCCACAAATCTGCCCTTTATGTGATTAGCAGCAGATAACTTGGTGGTTTGATATAGTTCGTTTCTCTCAGTTTATGTTGCCTTTCTTTCTTGTATTGCTTTACAGGTCAAATGTTTTAGTGCTCCTCTCCAGCCTTCTGAAATTTCAGGCGTGAAGAGAGTTGTTCAGGAGAAGATGCCTGAAGGTGTAAATGATAATGGACTTACCTTGACTGGGTTTCTCTTCCTGCATGCTCTTTTTATTGAAAAGGGTCGTCTGGAAACAACTTGGACGGTTTTGAGGAAATTTGGTTATGACAATGACCTCAAGCTTAGGGATGACCTCATTACAGCACCAATTAAAAGAGCTCCTGATCAAGTAATGCTTTGTTTCATCTTGATCTGTCTCAGTTCCAACAGTGTCTTATGCGCCTAGAATGATCTAACTTTATATGTGTTTTTATCTGCTTGTATCAACTGGGTTTGATTTTATGAATTGGTTTTATATGCACTTCTGTTGCTAGCACAAGACATCTTATCTTTGATTATTGCTCTCGTTAATATATACTATATAGGTATAATTTATTTTGAGCTTCACGTCAAAATTAACAGTTTTCATCATACTTCTGGTATACAATATTTGTAGAAGGCATATCAATAATGCTAACTTTTTTTTTTGCAGACTCTGGAAATGACAAACGAAGTGCTTGATTTCTTGAGAGGGATATTCGGCATGTTTGACATTGATAATGTAAGCTGGATACCATTTATTTGCATATTCGCTTTGTAATCTTGTCCTGGAATCTAGTTTGTAATTTGTACATTGGATATTCATTCTAATTCCAAACTTTAAACAGCCGACATTATTCAGTGCTATATTAATCATTTGATAATTTATTGTACATATTCAGGATGGAGCATTGTTACCTTCTGAACTGGATGACATTTTTTCAACAGCGCCAGAAAAGTAAGATTCAAATAAAAGAATCATTCTTATGGGTTGAAACTGTAGCTTTAGAACATTGGTTAGTGTTTGCTGATGGTTAAGCTTTAGGAAAATGCAGAATTGACATTTTCTTCTTTACAGTAAGGGCTTTGTGATTAATCTGTTTTGTATTATTCCACTGATGTTTTCGTTGGCATCTGCTTTTGAATATTTCAGCCCATGGTCTTCTGATATATATAAAGACTGCGCTGAAACAAATGTCTTGGGCGGGTTGTCACTTGAAGGATTTCTATCGAAGGTAATATCTTGAGTTTAGCACAATATATATCCCTGTAATTTATTGGTAGACACTGTATATTCCTGTAATTTATTGCTAGACACTGTATATCCCTGTAATTTATTGCTAGACACGTTTCTTGCTTGAATCTAACATTAGAAATTAGCACTCTTTATTCATAAGCTACATGCATTATAACTTTTAGTGTTCTCAGCTACTTTTATAGCTATTAAAAATTGTGGCAATTACCATATTTGCCTCTTTTTTTATGTCACCATATTATTAGTTATATCTTCACCTCGTAGTTTGAAAACTAGTTACAGAGATGATTAAATTCTTTACTGGGTACGTGAGAAAATAAGCTAGCAGAAATGGGATAAGTTGTATTCTAAATTCTCGTGCTGTTCCTTATAGCGACTAAGAAATGCATTTTTGAAATGTTCTGTTTCTTGAAAAGCATAAAAATTGTGATCAGCAAAAACTAATTTGCTTTTGATGTATCTGTGCCTTTTTGATATTATATTCACTTACTAATGGAAATGCCTGGCTTATATTTTCTGTTATATCAATGCCATGCATTTATAAAATATGTTGCCGTTGTTGAATAATTTTGTTATGCGATGCAGTGGGCTCTTATGACACTACTAGATCCGGCGAATAGTTTTGCCAACCTTTTATATGTGGGTTATCAAGGCGATTTTGGTTCCGCATTTACTGTCACCAGGAAACGACGAGTAGATCGCAAAAAGAAGCATACTCAAAGAAACGTTTTCCAATGCTATGTTTTTGGTGCTAGAGGATCTGGGAAGACTGCACTATTACAATCATTCATTGGAAGGTAAGCTATGAATTTCCACTGATGTCTTTATTGTTGTTTTTGCCGCTGCTGTATCTTTTTTAGGCTGATATTCTCCATTTCACACTTGAATTACTTGTCACAGGCAACCGTCTGATGCTCTGCCATCTAACTGCGAGCGGTTTGCGACAAATACCGTTGAATTGCCTGATGTATGTTTTGCTTACACTTATGCTGATATTTTGTTATTTCTGTTCTCAACATTTTTGTTCTAATGTGCAGTTTGTTCTGGTATGAGGAGACGCCCCCACTCTCCTCCAAAAGCCATCCAAACTCTTTGTTATTTTGGTTGTTAGAGCATCATATATCCTTAAATGTCAAATAAAATGTTTTGATAAATTAATTAGCTTGATAGTCTGACAGACATATCATCTCCATGCACCTATGGTGAATAACATTTACAAGAAATATCAAGTGCACATGTTGAATTTGGTACACATATTCACAATTTATTTGTGGCCATAAGATCTGATCTTCAGGGCCTGAAATAACTGAATTTTGGGGACTCTAACCCATGATTTTAGATGATTCTAGAGGCTGTTTCCAAAAATATTTGCTTCATCATTGGAAACTCCCAACCATGATTTTCGGTGTCCAGATGCAGCCCAAGTGGTCCAACAAGTTTTTGCATCTGTGCACCAAATATCATCATGTTCGCCTAATATATACTTTAACATTCAATATAAAAGATGTAACATACTCTTCAAGTTAATCATTTCTGATATCTATGTTTTGTTTATGATTGTTGTGTCCGCAAGTGCAGGCGATTTTTATTATTTTTTATAATTCTGAACTGTTTGTTTGGTTCCTTGTTTACTTTAAATGGTTGGCATGACATTATGTTTCATTTTTTTTGACTCTAGGGAACTAGAAAGATGCTTATTCTGCGAGAAATACCTGAAGGTGATGTGAGATCTTTACTGGGCAACAAGGAATCATTGGCACCCTGTGATGTAGCAGTATTTGTGTATGATAGGTACATTTTCTTCTGGATTATTCTCTTGATTATTCGACCCAGAAGTGAGCCCTGTTTGATCGAGTTTCGAGATAGCTGTTTACATCAAAACATTTAACTTTTTTCATGCATTGATTCTTGTTAACATCAATGTTCTAGAATTGGTTATAGAATTAAATTTGAACCTTTAACTGTTTGTAATAAAAGTTTAATGAGTGTTGATAATGCAATATTTTGTTCTATAGCCCTTGGATATAAAGTGTTACAACTATTTAGTCTAAATGCCATTGTGTGAAAGTGGCAGTTGTGATGAATACTCTTGGCAAAGAGCCAGAGATTTGCTTGTGCAAGTTGCTACACATGGAGAAAATACTGGCTTTGAAGTTCCTTGCCTGATTGTTGCTGCTAAAGATGATCTTGACCAATCTTCACAAGCTGTACAAGAATCAACGAGAGTAAGCTTACTCTGCATTTGTCAGTTTCTTATATATATTAGCCATCTTTAGGAAAAAATGAACTCCAATTCATCCATCTTTAGAAATTTTATTGGTCTTTCCATAGTCATGGTAGCGTTAGGTGTGCGTACAATTGGAAGAAGGGAAGATTGGATGAAAAATTGAAGCGTAAGGCATTGAAAAAAAACACTGGCACAGTTTTAATCCTGTAATTTGTGAAAGCAGGCAAATTTTCCATCCTGTGAGTCTGTTGAAAAAGTTCATAATTATTTTGAGGAATAAATTCCTTATTAGCCATCCAAAAAACTTGTAGTTCCTTATCAACCATTCAAAATTTTGAATTTCCTTATCAACTAGTAATATTAACTTTCTTTCCTTATTTGCCACTCCTATACATTTGGGGATTTGAAAAGACCTTTCTGCCCTTCTTTCAAATTTTTCTAAATTTTATCATTACTCATTTTAGTGGATGTTGTTTGGTTTTAGGGCATCTAAAATTTCACAAGGAAAAAAGTTACTTAGAATTCAAATTCAAATTCAAATTTTAAAATTTAATCTGAACCATTTTATTTTCTTTTAAGATCGTGGGCCATAATGTAAATTTGTGAGATAAAATTGATTTCTGTAACATTCACTAAAATGGGTAATGAGAAAACTTAGTAAAAAAAAAATGATTGAGGAGGGAATAAGTCTTTTTCAAGCCTCTAAATGTATAAGAGTGGCGAATAAGGAAAGAAAGTTAATGTTAGTGGTTGATAAGAAAATTCAAAATTTTGAGTGGTTAATATGGAATCAAAAGTTTTTTCAATGGCTAATAAGGAATTGACCCCTATAATTCCTACCTGTGTACAGATGCTGTCTTATTTTTTGTTGTGATTACTTGATTTTTCAGTTGCCCGTATTTCTCTCATCGAAGTTCATAATTATGTTGACTTTGTTTCCCTAAAATAGAATATTTATTTGCCAAATAAAGTAACTGTTAAAGAATATTTTATTTACATTTCAGGTCAGCCAGGACATGGGGATTGAGACACCAATCCCTATCAGTGTGAGGTTGAGGGACTTGAACAATATTTTCTGCAGGATAGTTCAAACTGCTCAGCAGCCCCATTTGAGCATTCCAGAGACTGAAGCTGGGAAAACACGCAAACAGTACCGTCAACTCCTAAACCGTTCCCTCATGGTTGTCTCAGGTGAGCCGCACTCGTCTTGTCTGCAGCTGAATTTGCTTATGATACCAAATATAATAATGAGTCTGGTAAAATTTGGCATCTTGTTTTTTATATGTTTTGCAAGTCACTACCAATGGAAGTTCCTTAGTCCAAACTCATGCTGACAATACAATTTTACAGTTGGAGCTGCTGTTGCAGTTGTGGGGGTAGCTGCTTATCGTGTTTATGCAGCTAGGAAGAACTCATCTTAGAAGACCCTCCCAGACAGTGGTAGAATAAATTAATTCTGCAGCTCCCTCCACAGCATCAGCTGGATTTCATGCTTGATGAGCTTCGCTGCTCAATCTGTTACTCCGTGAAAAACACCTTTTTGTACAGATGTAATCCTCCATCAATTTACTGGCTATTGGGGACTGAGATCTTTTAGTTAATAACAGTCACCAGGCTCTCAATGCTTTATCTGATAGGCAGTACTTCTGACAATCAGCTATGCATAAATGTTGTTATTACCCTAAAGTTTTGCCCTCGGAGAATTCGAGCCAGCATGGTTGGTGTTGTGCCCAGTTTTTTTGTTAGGTCCGGAGAATTCCATTGGATTTGATCAAATACAATGGCAGCGTTAACTTTATGGCCACAAGATATTGTTTATTGTTAATTCGTCGTATATATATGCTCTCGGATGGAACAAATGAGTACTTGTACTGGTATCATGTTACCGCGGTATCGAATCATCGTGAATTCGTTGAATGAACCATTGCATTGCTGACTGGAGCCGAGCAACAACTGCTTTCCGATGACGTATGCTATGGTAGTCAATACGCACCGATGTGATCCTCTGTGATTTAAAGTCTTTGTGTTCATGAGCCATTATTTACCTGGCAATTTAAGCATATACTCTACACAGGAGGATAAAAATGGAAGAATGCGACCAACTTTACAGTATCAGCATGCACAAACAATAAAACAAAATAGTTGTGTTTACAACACTGGTATTTCATCCACGAACCGTGCGGGCAACTGAGATTGGCCTCCAGTTCGTCAAGCTATGAATGCAAAGAAAAGATATTGTAGTACGTGTCTCGCGGCTGTTGTTGAATCGATCTATCTGCAAAACTGGTAAGCTGGTCCTATCAAATCCGAGTTGCAAGAGAACAATATGCTAGTACTAGGAAGAACATGGCATCGAATCGCAGAAACATAGCCAAAGAAGCATCGTATGTACCAAACCGGGAGGAAGGAAGATCACCATGTACCTAACGGAGGCGCGACGACCAGCGATTTATCATCAGCCGATATGCAGGTGGCCGATCTCGCCGGTGCGGGCTGCGCGCGCGACGGCGGTGGCGGCGGACAGGCACGTCGATACCCAGGCCGCGAGCACCGCCCACACCGTGTCGACGACGGACACGGCCACCGCCCACGGCAGCGACATCCTGCCTGCGTCTCAGCCGGTGCTTGCTGCTCGACTCGATCGGCCAGCCAGCCAGCTAGTTAGCTCTCTCGCTTCCGTCGTGGCCTGCCCAAGCACGCTACAGATCGAACAGGAACGTTCCGTGCATGGGCCAACAAGGTAACGGTGGACCAAGAAAGCTAGCTTAAAACGCTGCTCGATCACGAGACCCGCGAGGACGGTTCCGAAAGAAGGGAGAAAAAAAGAAAAGGAGGTTGGATCGACACGGCGTTTGCAGTTAGTTGGTTGAGTCATCTATCTCGTGGATAGGAGGGAATTAAATGAAGAAAACGAAGAGCACCGCCTTGTGTGGCGCCACCATAATCTGCCAATTTTTTTTTTAATCACCAACGACCAATCAATCTCCCTCGCCGAGGAGGTCGTGTTCTTGCGAGGACGTCGATGCGTGTCAATGCTTGACGCGACTGCCGATCGATTACTTACGTAGCGGAAAACCCTGCCTTGCAAAGAAACATGATTGGTGAGACTAAGACGGGATTAAATAGGAGGAGTTCACTTCGACGTGATCGGAAAAATAAATTTATGACTTATTTTGAGATTGAGGTTTGATTGATTTATGACTTATTTTGAGATTGAGGTTTGATTGATTTATGACTTGGTGGTAGTTTGCCCTTGCCATACGTAGAGCAAGCAGCGTGGTATGGGCCTGGGGGTGACGGAAAAGGACGCGCGTGAAACTCCCGTTTTGTCTCGTAACCTCCGTCGCGGCGAGGATCCGCCGCAGAGCGTGAGTGGGCAGAAGACCCACTGACTTGTGGACCATCTGTGGGGCCCACACGTCGAAGTCCACACGCCAGTGACGTTCTGCCCTCTGAGGCGCTGCCGTCGATCCGTTTCCGAACGCAGAGGCTGGGCCGCACGGCGTACTGCGCTGTGGCCGGATAAAGCCCGTTCATGCGCTGGGCCAGATGAAAATTCTCCGATGGCGTGTGGCCGCTGGGTCTCGTCTCAATCCGGCGGGCCTGCCGAATGAGCGATTCCGCCCAGCATGGGCTTCCCGCGATCGGTTCGATTGCCTCCTGGGCACGAGAAGGTCGTTTGGTCGTGCGTCGTGGGCTCGTGGCTCCATGGGTTCGGCGCCGGGAAAGGCGAAGGCCGGGTACAGACTAGAGAGCCGCTGAACTGTCGCATCGGGAAAGGATTCAGAGGCGGCGGCTTCCCGAGGATTGTGGTGCCGAGCGCAGCCGTCTCCCACGGGGTAGTTGAAGGCGGTTGGACTTGGGATTTTTTGTGGTGATCGTCTGGCTGGTCACAATATATACGAGCACATTTTTAGCATAGTGGATAACTGAAAAATGCAACAAAAAATTGAATTTGTGCAAGGAAAGAAGACGTTTTTTTTTATGGGTACGAAAGGAAAACTACTTCAAACCACAAGGTGGACTTATCATATTATAGCTTGAGACTACAAATATTGACATAAAGAAAAAAAATATAAGCTAAGTACGATTGTAAAAACTTTAATAAATTTACATATTTATAACTCTAAGAAGTAATATTATTAATCAGCATAGTAAAACCTAAAGGTAAATAGGTATATTATTTTTGATAAAAAAATATCAAGACAAAGAAATATGTACTGTCTTCCTTTCATGCTAATTGATGTTGCATAATCTTTGGTGAAATATTGCTAACACCAGATAGTGTTGGGATCTGGATGATCCTTTTCCGAATAAGTTATCAATGCAAGTACAAACTAAGAAAACTCCAAACACAAACAGAATTCATGCTTTTCAAGATCCAACATGTCACACAATCAACATTGGCAAGTTTTTGGCAAAGAAAACTTCACCACCATAATAAAATAAATGTTGAGCCATTTAATTATCTTTCACCCATGTATAGATGTACTAATCTATCCTCATACTTTCTTCAGTAAAACATGTCATGGACACGACGCAAACACATCTGAACTAAAAAACCAAATGTAAATGGAAATCCTGCCTTATCAATCTGATCTAGCACACAATCTATGTGGGAAGAATCTTCCATAAAAAGCAAAATACAGCCAATTATATCAAAGAAGAAATTCTGAAGCAAAGGAAGAAATGCCTGCTAAAGTAAACAAAAGTTGATTGGCAATAAAAACGAACGCAATCCAAAGCCGAGGAAAAACAACGATGACGACATCCGCAGCGGCGCAGACCGACTGAGGCATGGCCCCCTCTTTGTTGCACGTTGTGCGGTGAAAAAGATGGTCTTCTACTGCTGCACATTTAGACCCGTCTGCAAAAACACCGGCTCATGAGCCGTTCACAAAAGCGTCGTCAATAGCTAAAAACACCCCTGCAGAACGGTGGACGTCATGAAATCTGCCTCAGAGGGGTCATGAGAAAAGCGGACGCCGCAAAAAAAATTCGCGCATCTCAAAGCCGCCCGAGGCTCCGTAAAAAAAGAACGAAGAGTTAAAAAAAGAGGAAAAAGAAAAAAAAAAGCGCCATCAAGGCAAGAAACCGCCTCAGGGGGGCATAAGAAAAGCGAACGCCGCAAAAAAATAAAAAATAAAATCCGCGCATCCTAAAACCATCCGAGGCTCCGCCAAAAAGAAACAAACAGTTAAAAAAGAGAGGAAAAGGAAAAAAAAAAAGGGGCGCCCTCGTGCCAAGAAACTCCCACCTATCTCCCTCCCTCTCCTCTCTCTAGAGCCGCACAAATCTCTCGCCCCCTTCTCACCCTCGCCGCATTGCCCTCCGCCAACAGTCGCCGGAGGGAGGAGGAAGAGCGCGGGCGGGAGGGCTCCGGCGGAGCGGGTAAGCATGTGCGACTTGGTGGCCCGCACGGGCCGCCATCAGCAGCGATACGAGGACGGACGTCGGCTAGTGGCCGGGTACGCACGATATTGATTGATTGATTAATTACCTTCCCAATTATTGCTGCCAGTGCTTGGAAGTTCCCTTCTTGATTTGATTGGATTCGATTGGATTGACGGGCGATGGAAACGTTCGCTCGTGCGCGCGGGCTCATATCCCTCTTTCTTGACCTAATGCGGCGTCTGGTGCGGTACGCGTCGGGTTCTTTACCTTCCGTACGGTGTGGTGGCATTTGATGGGTGGAACGAATGTGCTCGATCGTGGTGGTGTGCGTTTGGGGACTGGATTGCTTATTGCTGGTGTTTGGTTACGTTTTTTCCTCTCTTCTCAAAAAATAAAAATTTCCAGTGTGCAGTCAGGTAATCATATATGAATCGATGTGAGCACTTATATAGCAGGGAGGTCTTAGTAAGTTTTCAGAATCTTAGTTTGTAACACCTGATGACAGCGACAGTATTGAGATTGCCATATGTTTATTTCACTTGCTGTAGTATTATAATCTAGGATTTGTATTACTTAAACAATACAAATAAGAATTTATGATAGATATGGATTTCTCGAAGTGAGTTGTAAAGGGAAGCCAATTTACTTTATTGGATCAAACTTAAGACATGATGTGCAAGAGCAGAACATGTTAGCATCTTGTGAATAGTTTGTATCCCAAGGTGAAGTGGATCTCTATCGCTGTTGTTCAAGTTAGTATTAGTATCATTATATTGATGATAGGTACTATTTTGAATAATCCGTGTCTTTGGGTATAGTTGTAGTCGTCAATGATGTCAGAAGGTCATGAAGCATTGTTGATAATCCAGGTGTTTGTTCAGGACAGGTGCCTTACTTTACCCAGATCCCAGATGGATTCTATATTCTCATAACTAGAGCAGACATTTGACTGTGGCTTTGGCAAGTCTGTGACTGCATATTTATTTTCTGTTGTTCTTCGCTTCAGTGTTTATGGAATGGTGCCTATTATGAGACGTGTGTGAAAGATAATAGCAACAAGAGAGTATAGTTAGGATTTTACATATGGACAGGTTATCACGCAATGGAAAATTCGTCTGCTGTAAGGAGGGCCGAAATTGATCAGATTTGAAAATTACATTATGTTGCAATTTGTCTACCTTAATGTAGAAATTGTAATTTGTAAAATTCAGTTCCTTAATATTCAAGGGTCAGTGAACTTTTATTCCTGCTATTAGCTGGTGGGACTTTCCACTCAAAACATGATTTTATCGTGTCAGGGAACTGTTGCTGAGATTATCTCATGAAGAGTTGGTATACTATCTCAGGGAGTCAGAAGCATTGGAAACTTTTTTTTTTCTTATACAACAAATATTTTTGTTTATGGCCGAAGAATGATGCTGTGAATGTTTTGCATAGTGACATATCTATATAATTTCTGAAGAAGGTCATTGTTCTGCAGGTGCATACCATTCAGGTATAGAACTAATGATGATGAAATTTCTGATGACGGACATAAGAAACTTGTGGAAGTTCTCATGATTAACTCCCAAAGTGGCCCTGGTCTTTTGTTCCCAAAGGTAATGTACTGTCATCATGATCATATAAAATATCCATGTAACAACCATTACAATATGATGCTGTGTAAAATTTCATATCTGCAAAATTTTTCTTGGTACTCCAGTTAATTACATGAATTTTAGCTGTCTCCCAAATGCAAATATGTTGTGCCTCTGAGAGGCAATCAGATGAAGTAACTGGAAGTTGCAGATATGAACACCTATTAATTTCCCAATTAGTACCATTTGTTAATGAGCTTGACTGCAAGCTTGGATCACACTTTTATTTATCTGGCTTGTTGATATGTTTTCAAATAATTATACATGTGATGAGACTCTTAGATATAAGTATTGTTACAATTGCCTGCTGTCATGTTGCAGGGAGGATGGGAGAACGATGAAACTGTTGAAGAGGCAGCTGCTCGAGAAGCTGTAGAAGAAGCTGGAGTTCGAGGTGATATAGTGGTAAGATACCTGCAATACAGTGCACTTCAATCCAGAAGCTACTTTTCGTTTCATGTTTTTAAGTAATTCATGCATGCCTTTTGGTGACTGCTATGCATGTCTCTCTTCTATGTTTGTATCTTGACTCATGAAACTGATCATGGAGTCAATATCTATCATGTTACATTCATCTTTTCAATACTATGTATAGCGAGCCACATGTTTTGGACTTGATTTTACTGAGCTGCTAATGTAATTTAAATGTTATTTAATATTTACAATCGTGCTTTTAAAGCTTCTTCTAATTTTTAATTCATTGTTATTGTCCTACGCTCAATTTGATCTGTTGCTGTGTTTACCAGCATCCAGTTAGATGATCTTTACATGGGAGTTTTACTCCCTTGAAACTGCAATGGTTAATAATTGTTGTGTCCATTACAATCCATCAAATTGTACCACTGTTCTTTTTTGTTGAAGCATTTTACTTACCAGGGAACAATCAGAACTCTAGATTTGCACACTCATGTATAACCTTATTAGTGGCTTTTCCACTGCTGTCTTCCTAATAAATTCTATGAGACATGACTCACATCGATTAGCATCTTTTAGCTTAATGGGTCTAATATGGTG
>BCLG01000926.1:20181-56792 GCA_001602295.1 Zoysia matrella
TCCATTACAATCCATCAAATTGTACCACTGTTCTTTTTTGTTGAAGCATTTTACTTACCAGGGAACAATCAGAACTCTAGATTTGCACACTCATGTATAACCTTATTAGTGGCTTTTCCACTGCTGTCTTCCTAATAAATTCTATGAGACATGACTCACATCGATTAGCATCTTTTAGCTTAATGGGTCTAATATGGTGCAGAAACATGTACCGTGCAATACACAAATACCACTGACAAAAAAATTTGGTGGTAAAAAAATATACTTGATTACTGTGTATTTTCTTCTGTAGTTTATCTTGAAATACGAACAAAGGGTGCTTTAGTTGAAAGAAACATGAAAGGCTGATTTTATGGGTAGGCTTTTGTGTATTTTGCCTGATTTTTGAACCCATGCTGTTGCTCTATGCTGTGAAATGATGTGTCATCGTGATTATTGACATCTAGTTCAGATCTTTATAGGAGATTTTGATTTCCTTGTACACGAAAATCTATCCTGAATTACTGGAATGCTTCTCAAAATCCATCAAGTTTCTGCTTTTGGTGGCCTTTTTCCATGGGTTGCCTTTTACTGTTACCATCTTCTTGCTATGATTCACATTATATTAGATCTTAGGATCCTACAGTTTTATAGTCTCATTAGTGCCCTTTCTGCTGTTGTATTCCACAGGAGTTGTCTCAGACATGACCCTCACTTAATAATATTCTCCACTTTAATGGGTTTACTGATTTGCAGTGAGTATTATGCTACACAAAAACGCTACAACTGATAAATCATACTTGGCTGTCATGCAATACTCTTGTTGTAAAGCATTTGTCTAGTAATGCAAGCAGCACAATTTTCGTAGTGGAAGAATCATTAATGCAAATTATAGTGTGCCATGATGCTGATGTTAAATAGTTTTATGTGCTGGATAGATTCTTGCTTTGCCTGGCATGTCCGTCAATTGCCCCAAGTTGAAACTCTTCCAGCCAAACTTAAGGTTCTTCCACTATCCAGACATCCTGCATGTTACAAGCACAGACTGTTTGCTTAGTGGAGATATCATGGAATGAAATGATTATCTTTTGTAGAAGGTTCTTGGAGCTTGCCGATGTAGCCTTAGTTTTTTTGCTTGTAAAAATAGCTACAGCATTTGATCTATTAATCAATGCCTTTTGCCTATTGTCTGTTGCAATCATATATTGCTTATGTCTTGTCATTCTTTCTCTGAACCAGCACCATCTGGGTTTCTACGACTTCAAAAGCAAGACACATCAAGATGCATGCTGCCCTGATGGTATGTGCAGAGCTGCCGTGTTTGCCCTGCATGTAAAGGAAGAGCTGACCTCATGGCCTGAGCAGAGCACCCGGCAGAGGACCTGGCTCACAGTTCCTGAAGCCGCGTCGCGATGCCGGTACCAGTGGATGCAAGAGGCCTTGCTTACAGGCTTCACCGACTGGCATGACAAGTGGAGCAAAGGTGGCGGTGGTACGAACTGCGACCCAGCCTAATTGCTGGACCCATCGCCGTATCGTTCATTCTTGCTCCCCGTCTTCTCTTTCTCTAATAGGCTGTCCAACCATAATGCACTGTACTTCTCTTGCTGGTTGGCACTAGGTCATTGACCCTTCATGTCACATGTCAGGATGGTTATCTAGTTAGTGAGATATCTCATCAAGACGAGAATTCTCACAACTTTTAAGCGTCCATTCTTGTGCCCTATTATTTCTCAGTTGCACCTCTCCTTTTCATGGTGCCCGTGCGCCATGCATGCGCATTTTGTACCTCGCTCCTGACCTGATTCTGGAGACGCATAAGCTAAGTATCAAAGGTTACACCTGAAATTGACAAGTTCACCGTTGACGGACTCGAGCTCAGGATCTCTCGCTCGCCATTTAGCTATGAGGCATAAACATTTCAGAATCAACATGCTCCACTTTGCAAGACTATTTTGTGTTGAATTTAATCTCGTCCTCTGTACATGCGTAAGCTTGTATACTAATTAACTTGTCATAACAAGAATGAAAAAAGAATGCAGGGAGGATTTGGTAACTATGGCCGTCCATTTGACGCACTCTAACTCAAAAAGGAGGGTCAAAAGGCACCCTTACATATATACCTGTGCTGATGAAAAAATAATGCGTGTGGTAGTGCCTGATCGATGGCGGTACACTTTGAACATTATTTGCAGGTCCTAGATCGAGCAATTTGATTTGACCCTTTCACACAAACATTTCAAAAGCAGCGTACGGTACGGTATGTCCATGATTTCTATGCATCACGGTCCTTTTCTATGCTTGAGGCCTTAGATTCAGCCGAGAAGGCCGAAAAGCACAATGATTCCGTCCTTCGCTCACCCTGTTCAATTCTTTCCGTTCATTCGTGAGACCCAAAGCGACGCTTTATCGTCAAAGCATGGCCGGGCGCCGAAAGACGACGGAGTTCTTGGGGCCGGTTTTCCAGCGACTTTCATAAGGTGATTATGCTGGCTTAACCGCTTAAGCGCATCCATGCATGTCTCTTTCGATCTCCATGAACAATTATACGGCCTAACTAGCTAGATGCTAGGCCTATAGGAGTATATATAAACTGTAGTTGAAATAATGCACGCATGCATTGGATTCGATGCAACTTTTGCTTAATTTGCTCGTTCTTGTAATAACGCATCTCATCATTTTCTAGACATACAGTGCATGCACGCGTGCATTGGATCGATCAGGTTGCTACCCGGAAATCGGCTTTGATATGTCTCCATCTGATCGATGCCCCGGTCGCAAATTCTGAGAGAAAGAAGTGGGATAAAAAGTCCCACAAGGTAGTTTCTGCAACGGGAATGGTACCCAAGTCTTGTCGCGTTGAGTACGTACGTCCAACCGATCAAAGATATTCCATGCATGCTCGGATAGGATGGCTCTCTGCATACTTCTTTTAAATTTCTCTAGGCTTCAAAAAAGCTTGACCCTATAAAATTTGCAAATATTGGAAGCTAAGTGAGGTTGCCAGGTTGGAAAAAGAGATTAACAATGGTTCAACCGTTTAAAGTTGAAAGCCAAATATATCCTGACTAACTAATTGTAAAAAAAAACTAATTGTTCATGTACAAACTGTCGATGATTTCAACAGGAAGATATACGCCGTGTATTTTGACATAAACGCCGCACAGGATCATCTCTTTTGCACCGAAAGCGCGAGAAAAAATACGCATGGTTCCATGGGTAAGTCAAGGCAAGAATCGGATGCACAGTCACAAGAACTCTCCAAAAAAGAGAAGGACGATAGTTTATTAAGAATCGAATCTTCTAATTCTGAAAGGACGAGAGAACGCATGCTATACTGAGAGAGAATGACAGCAATTAATAACATAATATTATCCTTCAAGAAGTTGAAAATGTGGGTGATGAGATGTTCTCTTCTACGATCGATATATTGCAACTCATCGATCATGTTGTGCCGTGGATGGACGAGCACGGCTTTCGAGGAATACAATAAGCTAGCTAGGAACATTTTATTATTTCTTGACTAAGCGAAAAACAACTTGAGTGCTGTTCCTTTTGCATTCAGTGGAAGAATATGTTCCAATTCTATCCACACGCAACTTAACTGCTAGATCTAGTGATGAGATTTTGCCTGAAACGACCGTTTGTTATTTTTATTATACTTTTCTATTATCTTAAAAAAATGTTATTATTATTTTCTAGTACCATGTAAAGACTAGCTAGTTCGTCCAAATTCACAATGGAATAACACAAGTTTTTATTCCCGCGCTTCCCACGCGGTAATGGGAGTAACCCTAAGTTCAACTGAAGGACCAATTGTGATTAGTGTCTTCCTAACTTTCAAACTGCACAATTGATCCAATGGATAATTAGTAAAAGGAATGAAAAAATGTATTCAAATTTAGCAGAAAGTAATTGACTCAAAGTAATGAGATACGTATTCACTTTTTTTTTTGTGTACAACATGTAATGCCAACAAGCGGGCTCTGGGTACATAATAACATAACTATTATGACCAAAAGGCAATACCTGTGGTTCAAATCTCACTAAGGGCTTGTTCGGTTTGCTTTGGATAGGAGGGAAATGTGGTGGAATGGGGTGAATTTAATCCACAACTAGAGAGGAGTGGATTCAATCCCCTCCTAATCCAAGTGAATTAGAGAATAAACAAACAAGCCCTAATACAGACAATAACAGGCAGGTTATTGTTGATTTAATTGAGTTTTGATCCTTAATAGTATTCTATGATAACCAATTGCTCCTAAAAGGAGAAACATGTGTATAGTATAATAATACCTCTATCTATTTTGTTTGTCTGAGATTCTAATTCTCAAGTAAGTTTAAGTAGTTCACTCTTCTTCGAGGCACAAAGAGTTAATCAAACTCTAATATTCTAAATAGCTCAATAGCTACATGATACAAGCACTAATCGCTGTCCACGGTCCTTGATCAAATCACTAATATATTATTGGGAGTCTTCATCATTCTCCTCTTTTTGGCCTTTACCGGCACGCGTGTGTGACAATAGCATCAAGGCTTGGCATTTCTGAAAGCGATAGATAACGGTAAAATTCCCTTCAGAATAAAGGTCCTTTTGACAGAACTCCACAGAGCTAATTCTCAATTAGAATAAGAGAAATTGTTCTAAATGCTATTTTTTAAAAGAAGTGATTATTGATTCATTTATGTCATTATGTGAAGTAATTCTTTGAAATAAACTTAAGAGCCAACTGAAAAGGTAGGGTTTTTTTTTTTTCTAATTTTGTGAAGTGATTCTCCGTCCTGTTCATCCTAAAAAATTAAAGAGGATCAAGTCCCACCACAAAACCACTTCTTAAAGTAAATCACTTACAGAAAAGCTCTATCAAACAAGCTCTAAAATGCTAACATACCAGTTTGATGCTCTAGGCACAACTATATAAAAAGGGGAGGAGAATCATCCATACTTTATATCATCATTTGCATCCCAATATTCAATTCTATCAGAGGCATAACACATCTCTAGACTCTAGAGCTAGAAAGACCAGAGGAAGAACCAGAAACTCACCAAGTCCAGTGTAAGCGAAGCGGCTTTTTAAGAGAAGAAAATTGTTCCAAGTGGTGAATACTAAGAATCCATTAGTTCATTTTGGCACAAAAAAAAGGGTATTCTTCCAGTTTGCCCTATGAAAGATTTGCGATCTTCGCGATGAGAATATTTATCATCGATTCAGAAGGAAGCACCAGGTGCAGAATCAGATGGTTCACATCAATCCTCAGATAAGCAATCGTACACATATTTTACTGAAAAAAATGCCAACATGCAAGGGTTTCTATTGCAGTCATGAATCTGCTATAGTTGACGGGTCACATATATGCAACAGTTCAGATCATTCCTGGACTTTTTATGCTCAGACAATATATATGCCAATGAAATGACAGCCGTGAGAATCGGCCAGAATTCAGATAGGCTGGCTGGCTGTCATGACCGGATGGATCGAGGAGCTGAAACGATAGGCATCAAAAGGATGCGTGCGAGCTAACATTTGTTTCCACGCAGATCAATTTGGAATTCTCTCTAACGATAAAGATAGCTAGTGACAAGAAAGGGTAGCATTAAGACTTGCGCATTTGCTTGAAGCAGCTCCACTTTGCATCGTTTAACTATTCGATGATTTGTCCTAACATACGTAGGCGCAAAAAAAAAAAAAGTCCGGTAGGAAAACGACAAAGCTTAATTATGATTATGCACTCGTACATTTCAAAATAAAAGTAAACGAACGATCTATATTTATTTGTATTTATTTTAAAATATCTTCTAAATTATTGTCGCTGTTGACTTCTAACATAAATTGTAGCTATTTATCGCATTAATTTTTTTTGATAAATATCATGAATTTTGTTAGAAGAGCATGTTTTATGCATGTGTTCTTCAGAAAATAAGTTGAATTAAAATGAATTATATTTATTGTCTTAATAATAATAATTAAAAAATAGAGGGAGAGTAGTATTCACTATTATATGACTATATGATAATGAAATTGACGATATCAAATGTTACCACTGAGTTGTGCGCCATTCGTTAAATTCGGTTGCATTTGCTGCTACAGAAAGCGGGTGTGTATGTTAGTGCCATGCCCATGGATCGCAATTCAAAATAAAAAGGTAAAACTATTAGTACGTGGACGTTTCTGCAAACTAAAAGGCTATTGGTAAACATAGCATTATTGCCCTTTTCTTTATATACTCCTAGGAAATTAGGAATCTGGTGAGATAAGAAATGCTGGACATTGTTTTTTCTGCAAATGGATCTAAATAACTAGTTTTGGTGCTTATAGGTATGGCCGACTTTCCTGGTGGTTAGTCTTGAACGCAAGTACAAACACAATGATGCATCTCATCTCATTTTAAACAACTTAATTACCAACTTGGAATTATTTATGATTTTGGGCAGGTGCATGCTTGTACTAACTAGAATTACATGAAGAGCTAGAGAGAACCTTGAAGCCTTTGAACCCTCCTATAGATGCCATTCAAGAACATTATCTTATGATCACCATGGCCGTTGCATAAGTTAAGCCATTACATTAGCATAAATAAAACAAAAGGGAAGAGACAAATGCTAGTGTCACCTCAATAGAAAATAAAAAGGTTCAGTATATTGGTACAAGGGAATTCCTTTTGACACTTGCTTTAAGCCAAGTTAGGGGCCACAGGGCTCATCCTCAGAGGCTTCCAAGAAGTGGCAGGCATCATAGCTTGTTTGTAATGGAGAGCCATGGCCATGGATTTGTATTTCATGCCTTGGCTTACATACATGCAGCTGCTTTCAGTCTCCTTTTTGGTAATGTGTGGTTCTCAAGTTTCGCAATTTGCAGGGCACTAGAATACGTTTTTAAGCTTTTCTATCTTTTTCACCTTTCTGCAGCATTTTAGCCGCCTGCATGCCGTAACAAAATACCACTAGTAACAAAGTTACTGAACTGGTTCATAAGAGGCTGGCATAGCAGCCATGGTTAACATCAACTTTAAGAACAATCTTAAAGAACATACCAACTTACCTGTAATTATACACCATAACAAAAGACAGTAAGACATATGCAAGATGTCATATATACTTTCTTAAGGGAGGCTAGTGATTAAGTGGCAAGTAGTGGACTGGCCCAAGAGTTGACGTCCGCTATTTTCTTGTTGCATGGGCACAAAATTTTATTTTATAATAGAAAACAAAGATCAAAAGGCTTTTGGGCAACAGCTAGCTCACACGATCGAAGACTTATAATATGAGTGGATAGGAACTGCATCCACTCATGATTGGCTCACCGTTGCACGAAAAGGAAATTTGTAGGGAAACTGTTTCTGAACCAGTCGTCAACAAAATATGAGTGCCACTTTTCAACGAAAAGCAGAGAGAAAGAACACCAGACAAGTGGTTGATACGTACAAAATATTCTAGCAGCTGATAATACCGTGGACTGGTTTGGTTTCTAGGTGCTAATGGCTTTGCAAAGTCTAGCAATATAATTATTTCACAACCTAACTAAGTAATGCAACATAGATAATTAAATAAATGTGGTGCAAAGCTCTTGCTTGGGGTCCAGTAGTAGCTCAACGGCTTCTAGGCCAGGAGTTTACAAGTTTTTTGTGGTTTCTATGAATTTGTAGTGGTGCACTAAGAACCATTCCCTAGCTCCAATGGAGTTTTGTGTGAGCTCTAATGTGTTGACTTTATGGATTGTACCATTCGTATTCATTAAGGCCCTCTTGCCATCTGGTGGTTCTTCCAATCTACCTCTTTGTTTCCTTTTGTTGCCTCTTGCTCTTATTCGTTGATCTTCAAGCTGATCAAAACTGTTCTTCTTCCCCGTCGTGTCTCAAATAAGTTTTGACTTTCTGTGCAACATGTTTATTAATTATTGTAAATCAGACCGGAAAACCCAAAGGACATTGCGCTATAATATTATTAAATTTGATATTTATCGTTTACATACGTTGAATCGGTTGGTCATTGCCATGCATGTTCAAACAAGGAATCTGTTGAAAGTATCAAAACAAAAAGGTGTTTGGTTATAGGTGCATTCTCCCTGCCAGACGATTCCAGCAGGTTGTGTACCTTGGTTGACCTTTGGAGCAAGAGGCACTAGCCAGCTACCTTCTCGTTTAACGACCTCTCCTACGTACTAGAGCTCGACAATGTTGAAGAACATCATGTTGACCTTTGGGGGGAAATCATGCTCAGGCATTGCTTGAATTAATGTCATGTATAATTTGGAGTTGACTTTAAAGGAACGGGATGGATGGATAAGGAGAGCAGGGCCTTACTGTCTGATTCTAATTGGATGTAAAAACCCTCTCCTAATAAGCTCATCATGCACATGAGAATGTGGAAAATGACCACATATAGAGGAACGCGAAAATAAATGTCAGAAGCTGTCAAATAGTACTCCCTCTGTTCTTGATTTTTTTATCGACAATTCTAGTTCAAATTTAAATTATAATACTCGTCTTAACAAAAACGATTTAGGAACACATATAGTAATGAGTAAATAGCTTGATGTAATTTCAGCATTATACACTGCCCTCAAAGTGTGAAATATGCTGCAAAAGTTAATAATAAATAGCTGGATATCACATACTCACTCGTTGAGGGCTCAGTTAAGAGGAAAAGGTACAAGAGCATATGTAAGTGCGCAGCGAGTGAGATTCTTGATAGCACAACTGAACGGCGACTATGAAAAGTTCAGATTACGACAACGACTAGAAAATGTTCACCTCGCATCTCATAAGAAATCATTTTCCGATCATGAAAATTTACAAAGATTTCTCTATATTTTACAGCCAGAGCCACTTACATCACCCAAACTCAACAGTGCGCATTTTACCTCCTTTTTTTTAGAACAGGGAAACAAAAGTTTCAAAACTCAGCTCTCGCTATCTCACTCACTCGGCAGTGATCATCTTGTACAAAAATACTAAGAAAACTGGAGGAAAATAATTACTATCCCCAGAACAGAGTCAGCGATACGATCAGGCTGCGTCTACGCGGTCATCGAGAGCTTGACCGCAGCAGAGCATGCCGCCATTCCGCTGTCCACGTGCTCTGGTCGATCGCCAATGGCGACTAGCCCTCGGCATCAGCTTGGTCATGTGTTTAGTCGATGTACCCGTTTTCGTGCGTATGTTTGTGCTATGTCTTTAGGCCACCGCTGCCGCAACGGCGGCGGCCGTAGCGAAGACAGAACCTTTAACCATGCTGCTGTATTCCTGGTCTTCCTGCAGGAAGGCCCGTACGGTGTCAATGGACGGCGCGGAGACGAGCCGTTGCCATGCCTCGTCGGCGGCGTGGCCGCGATTAAGGAACACCTCCGTGGCGTCGACGCGGCGGACGCGCCACATGCGCGCCAGCCTCTGGATCTTGCCGCGCTGGCGGCAGGCGAGGCGGAACGTGTTCTTCTTGATCTCCTCGACGGCCGCGGCGAGCATGCGCTCGCGCTCGTCTTCGTCGAGGCCGCGGGACCGAAGGCACAAGTCGAGCTCCGGCACTCCGATGGCGCGCCATATGCCCCTCGAGTAGTCGGTGCGGCGCGGGTCGAAGGCCGCGGCCACCTCCTCCACGAGCCCGCGGCGGCACATCTCGTCGACGCGGCGGGCGACGAAGTCGTGCAGCACGGGGAGCTCCACGTCCACCCAGAGGAAGCAGCACTCGTAGCGGTCCCGGAACGCGCGGCGGTCGCCGTCGACGAGCTCCTCGACGTAGGAGTTGGATCCCCCGGCGATGATCGGGACGCGTCTCCGCGCCGCGACCGCGGCCACGGCGCGCCCGGCCTCGCGGCGGAAGTCCGCGGCCGTGAACTCGGCGTCCGGGTGCGCCACGCCGAGCAGGTGGTGCGGCACGCCCAAGCACTCCTCCGGCTCCACCTTGTTGGTGGTCACGTCGAGGCCAGCGTACACCTGCATCTTATCCGAGTTGATGACCTCGCCGGCGAACCGCAGCGCGAGGTCGATGGCCAGGCGCGACTTGCCTGTCCCCGTCGCGCCCAGCACCACGACGGCCTTATGCTTGGGCGCCATCACCCGCCTGCCCACGACCGACAGCGGCGGCGGCGGGACGGCCGCGTCGGGGAGCGCGATCGCCTGCGGCAGAGATGGCATCTTGATGAGCCTCGGTAAGGCCGGAGCAGCAGCAGCCGTCGTCGCGGCGGGCCCCATGGACAGTGGCATGCTACTGGAGCTGCTGGCTGGCTGGCGGGCGCTTGTTGCGATCGCAGGTCAGCTAGCTAGGCGCTACTACTAGCTATCAAGTTCGGTCTTCGGTCGCGTTCTTGGACTGCGGCTTCACTCGCTCGCTCGCTCGCTCGCTTGCAGCAGGAGCAGAGGGCCAGGGCGGGGTATTTATAGGGTGGGAGTCCAAGTAGCGGTGATCGATCGATCTGCTGGACGAGTTGTTTAAGCTCCATCTGTTGCGGTGGATTGATGGCTGGATGCGGCGAACGGGATGGTGGAGTTTCTTTCCGCATTTACGTTTCCATCTCCGGCGCCGCGGAGCAGTTGACGCAGTTCGACTGGTGCAACCTGCTGCGACATTGGGAAGCTGGGGACCTGAAACCCCTGGGCCTTGCCAGCGCCTGCTCCGTCCCGTTCCCATCAAGTCGTTGGTGGAGAGGGAGGCGAGGATAACGTTCACGCCCAGTCCCTGTTACCTCATCCCCCATGGGCGCTTTTCGGCGGATCAAGGCCTTCAGGTCGTGTGGCAGCGACGGCGGTTGACTGTGCGTGCGGATGTGCCGCGGCGTTTGTGCCTGGCTGAATAATTGGGTTTTAGATAGAGTGGAGTAGACCGGCATTAGTTACAGCGGGAGTTTACGGCGCCGCAGCTCCAGTCCTCCAGTGTTTGGAGCCGGAGACAGACAGGCAGCCCATGGGCTGCGGACAACACCGCGCGCGGACGATTTCCATTGACGCTCGGCTAGCGGAGTGGACGTCGATCGCGCGCCGCCGCGGACGACGAGACGTGACGGGTGGCTCTGGCTCGGCTAGTCGTCGTCTCGGTGGTGGTGGGATGCCCATGGTGGTGCCGCCGACTCAGGAGGAGGAGGAGGAGGATATGGTGGACGGCGACGGCGCGAGACAAGCCTGTGGGGCCTGCGGGTACACGGCAGGGCCGAGCGGATCCAAACTGTCTGCAGTTATCGAAGAAAGTAATGTAGCGTGAGAAGAACAGTAACTAATGCATAGAACAATAGCGGTGTCATATAACTATAAGTATAAAATTCGGCACTGCTCATTTGCTCATTTACAAAACACTGCTTGTTCGAAAATTACTCGAAAATCACTGTAGCAACCGATCACAGCTGTTGTTGGTTTCTAATCGAACGGTTAGAATCCTATCCAAATTCCACTACTACAGTATCTCTGCGCAGTTTCTACACTACGGGAGAGGCTTTGGTTTCCGGGCGAGCGGCTAGTGGCAGAGGGGATCGGTCAAGTCGGGACGAGCTGATCCATCGATGATAGTGCAGTGGTAAGAGAAGATGACACTGATTACGGGGGGCGACCAACAGCCGCGGCCTGCTAATCATAGCACATGAGAAAGCAGCCAGTACCAGCAGAGCCGGCAGTCTGGCGGCTCTGGCCACAGTGCGGTGCTTCGCGTCACAACTCACAAGGAGGAGGCCAAGCCAAGCCACATGAGAGCGTCGGCGTACGGCAACGCCAGTAGTAAAACCACTGTTCTGTGCCTGTTCATGAACTTTGGTTCAGGGGACCCGTTATTGGAACCGGAAACATGAGTAGAGAATTGGGATTCAGCACGGGCGATCGAACTCCAAAAGGGAAAGAAAAAACGAAAGCAGAGTGCTGGTATTCCAAATCCAGGTGTTGCTGAAGTAAGCGAAAGCAGGATCAGAATCAGATGGGCTCACGCTACTCTGTCAAGAAGCAGAGGAAGGTAAGGTACACGTTACACAGTTTTAGGGGCTCAAGATGTTCGTGCACTTTTGATCTTCACACAGTAATCGAGAGCAGCATCTCCGGGGATTAATAAGCGGATAAACATTTCAGAGCAGATGAGCACTCTTGTGTTGATCGAAATCGAGAAAATTCATGGTGTACAAGACTGTTTGGAGCAGCTGGAGAGTTACAGACAAGGAATGTCAAAGAACTCAACAGAAAGGCTTGAAAGCTGGTGTTCTTTTCCCCCTATCACTTGGAATGTAAAGTTCATTGCATTGGAAGTTTGAAAGCGTCCTAGTCGCCACTGGAAAGTACGCAGACCAGTTCTCCCCGGCGGTAGCCGAATGTCTGAGCTTCTCGAAGGCCGCTGGCATCGGCGACCACAGCTATCCTTGCTTTCTCACTGGACAGAAGAAGCGAGGCACATTTTGGGCAAATGACGAACGGGAAAAGAACTCGAATAAGCTTCGTTCCGCAATGTAGCTGATACTTTCTATTCAGCAGTACTCGTACAAAGGTAACATGATAATTTGTTTTGAGTTTGCACCCCATAGTGACCCTGGTGGGTCTGTTTTCCGTAACGCCATACTGAAGAAAGAGAGTCAATGCGGAGGGGCCTCCGGCCTGCCGGTTAGGCGTGCAAGGGTGCACGCAACCGACGGGGGTTCGAACCCCCGTCCCGCACCTGCCTCCGAGAAGGCAGCGGCTGGAAGCCGCCGTTCAAAAAAAAAAAAAAGACAGTCAATATGACGCCGATACAAGGAAAATATTATCGTATGCAGCTGAAATCGGTACAAACGTCGTGAGGGGAAAAACTCACACGGGCTTATCTCCATCCTTTTGCCACGGGGGCGTTGGCCCTGCACCATGTCATGAGATAAAATAGCAATGTAACCTAACATGTTGTGCCATGACTGATGACACTTGTGACAGCAAATGAGTCATCAGTTAACATGACTGAACATTTACGAGCCAAGCTAGCTCACAAAATTTTTCCCCGTAGTAATACTGCGCCAAAAACAACTCTGGCATAGCAGTCACAGGAGTAGACTAGGCTCCAGAATAAGGAGTTCGCGATAAAGTTTGGAGTTCAGCTCAACAAGCTTAGTGCAGAAATAGGGCTAGCAAGAGCACAACCAATATTCAGGTTGTAAACGATGCTGAATATCGCCCCAAAATGATCAGTTAAGACTGTCACATGACTTTGCCGCTCCTACCCCCAACCGGCTTCAGGCCAGCAAATCTACGTGGTGGAGTCCTGGATCTTGGGCGTGATGGCCTGTGAGACAAGACATTAATCAATGTCGACCAAACCACAAAGACAAATCCACAAAAATTTTCACCATTTCTGTCAACAAATATCATTATCATCATAGTAGCTGGAATTCCACCAACGCCATACAGGTGTTAGAAAACTAACTACAAAAGCAAGAAAAGTGTTCTGTATAAGAATTTCAGCACACAACATGGCCAATATAAATATTGTAGACATTATTATGTTACCATATATGTACGTAAATGAGCATACTGATATCGTGGAGTAAATGAAAAGGCATACTGATATTCATTAGGAAAGCATGTTTACTCATAGATGAAGGAATATACATCATCCCACCTCTCCACCCAAAGATAAAAACAGTTCATTTGAAAAAATATAATGACTTTTTAACACCCAGTAACACTAAATTGTAGAATAAAATTAAGTATTTTAAGACCATACCTTGTATTCATGAGATTCTGTATTGGACCTCTGCTGAATGCCCAATCAACATAAACAGTCTTTGTCAACAGCTGAGTCCCATTCATCTGTCTTATTGCTCTCTTTGCTTCCTCAAAGCTTCCATATTCTATCAATGCATATCCCTGTATGACAGAGCAATCGAGATGCAAACAACAATTAGAGAAGTAGGGGTAAAAAATCAATAAAAAGCACATACAACCTCCGTCCCAAAATAAGTGTTCGTTTGGATTTCGTGCCATCTAGCTTTGACCAATGATTTTGATAGATTTGGTTAATTTTAAAAACCTAGTATTTGTACTTTTAAATTCTTCATAAGAAATAATTTCATAATATATATTAAAAATAATTTATATTTATAAAAATCATTAGTCAAAGACAAATTTGATCAAACTCAAATGGACACTTATTCTAGGACGGAGGGAGTACAAACTAAACTGAAAGTTACTGTTACTATGCAAATGACTATCACTCCACTCAAACAAGCTTCATAATCATAACAAAAATAGCATATGAACATTTTTGAAAAGGGTAATGCAACTGATAATCTTGATGGTGTGTGCCCTTGAGATGAGTCCATTTAATACCAAATGAGAACAACTATGCAGCTAAATTTTCCATAATTCTATAGATTATCTTACACACGAATGTAACAATTTGCTAGGAGCAAATAGGAATTAGCTAATCAAGGAGACAATTGTTCAGCTGCTGTTCCGATATCTAAGGGGGAGGCTTGCACGTTTTGACTCGTGTGAGCATGCCCTACGGCCTTAGCAGAACCTATTTTACTTGATTTCAATATGAAGCTTACCAACAATATGTAAGATAAGGTAGATAGCATAAAAGCAAGATTCTCATGCTAACCACAAACTTTTCAACTTTCTCAGACTTCTTTTTAACTTTTTAAACTTAATCAGTAGATTTACCAACAAATATGTTAACCACAAAAGAATTGTAGTCGGAAACAATTGGGTAGGAAGCTCACGGATGTGGAGTCTCTACTATAAAAAAACAATTTCAAGATTCTGTAAGCTCAATTTGTGAATTCATACTATTCAAGAGCTAACCAGCCTGTTTCAAAAGAAGATTCAGTAACATAATTTACCTTGGCATATCCAGTGCGGCGTTCTAGATTGTAATGCAAGTCCTTGACATGACCAAATTCACTGAAAATATCATGCAGATCAATTTCTTCAGCATCTTCTTTAACTCCAGAGACAAGAATTGTCCATCCTTCGATAGCTATGGAATAAAAAAAAAGTTTTCCATTACACAAATAAACTGATCAATAAACAATAGGCACATGAGTAATACAAAATTACTGGCAAAGAACCAATGCCTATGCATCACTCTGCAAACCAAACACTTTATACAACCACTTAGATTTCTATTTAGATTTGCTTATAATAGAACAATAAACCAGAGGACAGACAAATCTTTCCATACCAGTTTTCCAGGTGTTGACAAACAAATACGCATGTTTTCTGTTGGTTTTTTTTTTTTTTGGGGGGGGGAGGGGGGTTGAGATGAATAAAACCAAGCAACAATGATACGTAAATACTATTAGTACTCAAAACCTCCATTTGGGGCGTAGTTGTCTATCGCTTGCTTTCATCTTCCTAAACCCTGGCCGTCTCACATGTCATAAGCTCATAGCTTAAAATTCAAATCCTTTTGGAAGATTTGGCATTCCCTGTTCTTCAAGTTGTACCCTGCCGGAAGCTACAATAAACGAACATACATTTCACTGTTGGAATGAAGTCACTCCGAAATTGCTGAGTGGGCATTATCCATCACATGGATATAATGCATCATTCCAAAAATTCGAAGTCCAATATCTGTAACCATGCGAGGTGCTTACGAAATAAGAAGAAAACATGTAACCCAAATTCATCAAACCTACTTTGAAGGATAATAGAATATATGCGCTGTTGTACTTTTCTCACAACCAACGGCCCCAAGAAGTTATTTGGGATTGTTAGCGAGAAACACCATAGGACCATTCTAATTCGCGGACTGGATAGTGATTACAAAAATCTTACAACCGCAGAAGAAATATACATGAGATGATCAAATGGTTAGGAATAATCCCTTAAGATGAAAATACACCGAGCAAGAAACCCTAAACCCTGACGAAACATCACTAACTACTTAACAATGGACCCAGCAACAGACCATTGATCACGTTTGCATATTTCCACGAAACCAAATTCAGATTACAAACACACAAACCTCATAAAAAATTAGCAAACGATGAACGCAGAAAACCAACAAAACATCGAAGAGATCACGCGATAAAATAAGGTCCTGAAGGGGTTCTCGATTCTCACATCGCTGAGGACCCTGTCCCGGGCCGCCGGAGTCGGGGACGGAGTCGAAGTTGCCGTGGCTGGAGACGAGGATGGAGGGGCTGCGGCCGGCGAAGCGTCCGCGTGTGCGCACCAAGGCGGGGGAGAAGATTTCGGGCACAGGGAGAGTGCGGGCGGCGCGTCTGTCCTCCATGGCCTCGTCGTCGTCCTGGTCGTAGTAGACGAACTCCACGTCCTCCTCCTCCGCCCTCGCCGCCTGCCGAATCGCCGCCGCCGCCATGAGAGAGAGGACTCAGGAGTGCAGGGTAGTTGGTGACAACTGGTTCCGTGAGCTCTTATGATGGCGGTAACTATCTGAACTAAACGGGATTACTACGGACATATTTACATAATGACCCTTTACAAATTCTACTAATTACTATGAGCAAATCACCAGATTAGAGTGTCCGCAACATATACCGTCCAAATCGAAAATGGATGGTTCAGATGCGTTTAGGAGCTGACTTAAAAGAGCATCCGACACGTAATGAGTGTCCGGACGATTCCTGATATGGCGGCGGCGTCCGCCAATTCCTCTTCCGCCGCCGCGTCGGCCTCGTCCTCCGGCAGCGGGAGCGGCGGCCCCGACATGCCTGTGGCGGAGGCGGCGGAGAAGAAGGCGAGCGCTAGCCCATATGCTTGCCCTATCTGCCTCGAGGACTTCAAGGACGAGGCCTACCTCGACACCTGCTTCCGTAAGTCCCATCTCCGTCCCCCATTCTCTCTAATTTCCGCCTGATTTCCTTTACCAAGATTGCTTCCATCCGATATACGCCTAAAATGTGATCATGAACTGTTGAATTTAATTTTGGAATGTCTTTTGTGCGACTCTTGCTCTGTTACTCAAACTGAAGCGCAGGCGAATTGAACTTGCTGCAGTTCAGATTCAGAATCGTGACTTGCCATTACTTAGTTTACGATCCTAGTTGAAGCTTCCGCATGCTTCTGCAGATTCTTTTTGTTTCAAATGTATTCGCCAGTGGGTCAAAATCGTAGGGAGCAAGCATGTGGATCCTTTGTCATCGGTGAAATGCCCACTGTGCAAGGTAAGAATAATTATCTTACCACTCAGAGTGAAAATATCTTCCTTTAGTAACTTTATTGGCATCTTGAAGTTCATCTTGGAGAATCACTATGGCTCTTGAGTTACTGTTCTATACTAAGCAAACAAAATTGCGTTAGTTTAAATGTTTTGCAAGTGCCATTCAAAGGCACAGTTGATTAATCACTGAAGCGTTCGTGTAGATTACTTTATTTGAGAGACTTTACTGCTGAACAACAAATGAATCAAGGAATATTGTTTATTGTCATATTGTGAATCATATCTACAAATTTGGGATATATTAGCTTCCCTTTTCTGTTTGTGTTCTGCGAGCTCACTACCTTGACCTGAGTGGACCATATTTATACATTGCGATGTATTGTTTGCCTGAGACCTGAAGTCCTAGACATATGCATCCCTGATTCCCTGTGGCATCCTGCAGACTGAAAATCTATCCACTATACATGCTTTCGATGGTGAATCCTATGAGCGGTGGTACATAAACCAGGAGCCTAGGAAGAGGTATCTCTTCCTCCTCACTCTCCTTTTCTCCTCAGCTGCATAGTGTAGCCATAACCATTTACAAATGTCAGTACTAATCCCCTTTAATTTATGGTGCAGACGTCTTTCAGATGCACATGAGTTAATATCACAATTTTATAACATGGAAGGTTTTATGTTAATCTTGTTTACTTTTCTCTTGGCATTTTGGTATTCTTTATCAAAAACGTGTTTACATCATTGTTATAGAAGACTGAAGTTCTCTAAATTGGGCAGAGATTGCAAGCGATGTCTCCAGTGTGCAGCAATACTGGAAGCAACACAAATATCTTCGAAAGAACATTTGGCTTCAAACCTGGCTGAGACGTGAAATTCAGGCTCTTACTCGGGTATGGTGCTGATGTTATCTGCAATTGTTTATAGTTTATATCATCTGCAGTTTTAGCTACCTAGAGGCCGCCTTGCTTCCCAACTATGAATCTGTGTTTCTTCCTAACTATGAATCCACAGAAAAGTGACAAAAGTCTCAAGTGTGGGGTGCATATCGTGTGAACTATTCCCGACTATGAATTCATAGAAAAATCATTTATAGCAGTTTCCAAAATCTTGAAACAAATTTGAACTATAGTTTAGTTTTACATCAGCACATAATTTGAAGACCAAATTCAATCCTATAACCTGATAAAAAAAAAAGGACAAACTGCAGGTAGAGTAGAAGCACAGTAGATTTCTGGCCTGTTTGTGATTGGCCACCTATAATTTATCTTTTTTGTATCATAAGCAACATTGAGTTTGTTCTTGAAAGTGTTGTTTCCATGTGGCACATAATCTCAACTTATATGTCAGTTCTTTGTCCCGTAAAATTTTTATGAATTTGTGTGATTCATCTAAATTTTATGATAGTTAGGCTATTTTCACCTTGTATGTGCACTGCAAGGTTGTGAATTGGTGATAGCTTGACAGTTAGAAGACAGCTTGCACTACTAAGAAACTTTGTGTAGTGGGGCCTTTTCCTGCATTAATTCTTAATTTTGTCTAGATTGTTCTCCGATGATAGAAAATTCACAAAGTTGACAATGCATAATCGATTTCTGTCTTGATGCTTAGCAGTAATGTGTAATTCTATCAATTTTGTAGGATGAAAATGTGGAGGCCATCGTTTACCACATCCATGGTGTTGTGAAGTCCTTCATGAAAAGACATAAAAGAGATCACACTTCAAGGAGTATTACAGCGGAGGAGAGGAGGGAAGAATTTAAGATTTTACTCTCTGATGCTGCTAGGCCGTTCCTCCTTGGCCGGACGGAGCGATTTGTCAGAGAGGTAGAGCTTTTCCTAGTTTCAAACCTGAACATGGAAGCATACAACAAACTGCGCATTCAAAGATTTAGAGAGTCCAGTTCCCATTTAACAAGAGACCAAGATGCACTGCCTCATGATAGGTCTCTTGAGAACCACTACTTGTATTTTGTATGCAATGACACCGATTCTATTGATGAGATATAGCGATCTGCAGTTTTTGTCACCGAAGTATCGACATTATCGTATAATCTCTCCATGGACTCTAGTTCTTCCTACTTTTTATTTCTGTAGTTTCATGCTGCTGGAGGGAGATAGATTTAAACATCCGAAGTAAAGCTTGCTGAATGAAATCTTCAAGTTTCCGGGCTTCCAAACCGATGAAATCAACAAAATTGCGTAATACGGATTACAGTACGCTCAGTATTAACAGCTATTATTTACTCCATATGTCCTGATTTACTTGTAATTCTGGATTATATGGATGATAATTAAGGAGAGCTGGAAAAATTGACATATGAGACTTTAAAACGAGCAAAGCAGTCTGAGGCCACTCATCGTCAGAAGAAACAGAAATGGTTGCTGGTTTTGGGCCAAAATCAAAGGGTCCTTATTTCGCTGGGCTCCGCGAACCGGCCTGGTAGATCAGGGCCCGTTTGAATTGGATAAGATTGTGAGGATAGTATTAAAAAAATCCGGTACGCGATCAAACGGGTAGGATTCTCGAAGATGGTAGAAAAATCTTTGCCCCCAAATCCCACAATCCTGCTATTCCTTAGACCCCAGGTTAAATCAGGATTCATCTCGTTTTCTCCGTAAAAAAGACAGCTGTACCTTTATCTTCTTCCTCAACACATGCTCAATCCTGTCAAAAAGGCGAGTGATTTATAACTGCCTCGTATCGTGTTTCTTATATTTGATTGTTGATTAGCTGAATTTCCATATGCTATGCTCCTAATCGGCTATTTATAGCCATTAGTGGTATAAAGACTATTTTTCTCTTTATAATAAATTTAGGTTCAGTATTTTTTATTACTCACTTTTGGCTGAGTATTGTTGATGTTTGGACAATGTTAACTAGTCAACCGGGGTGCATCTGAAATAGGATTTCCTATGCTTGCTAGACTGATGCTAGACAATTTTTTTTTTTTGTTGATGCTGTACTGTTATCTCATTACATTGTCGACTTGTATTGCAAGTCTTGGCATTTCATCATATGTTTTGATCGTCACATGACCAATCTGTATCTCCATTGCAGTCATCTTTTCTTGGCCGAACCGCCAGTGGTTCGTCGGCATCTTCCCACAGATCAGTGTATAGATCCTATGTTTTTGGTCGTGATGAGAGCAATAGCAGTAGTAGAAGCTGCATGTCTATTTCTGAGAGTAATTCAGAAATGGTAAGTTTTATAGATTATTCTGTTGATGGATTTGAAATTCTCTGAAATATGATGTTTGTTTTGCATTTTAAAGGATGTTCTTACATGCTTCCACTCCTGCAGGATCAAACCAATTCAAATCAGCCCAAGAAAGCTAAATTCAGTAGCTCGCAGCCAAAACCAACAGAATCAAAGACAAATTCCGAGGGTCTGGTGTTTCCCTATTTGAGATCCTGCGCAGGTCTTCGGTTAGCTCTGATAAACAAGAGTACAGCTGTCAGGAAAGCTGCGCTACGATCACGGAGAGTCAAGCTGCGCATCAGTTCTCAGCATTCAACTTATCAAGGAGATTCTCCAGGGTTGGAGTAAGAAACTGACGGTCTCCTTTGCCCGCTAATCAACTACCTTTGTCATTGTAGAATCATAATAGCTTATTTCTTGTGAGGTCTTAACAGTTCTAATTTTATGTTTTATCAGTGATTGGGGAATGTATATTGTATTTTCTGTTAGGCCGTTGAAAAGCATGTAATGTGTTTCCATATAATTCCATTTTTCATAAAGATAGTGTTTACCTAACATATCTATTTGATCATATGTCGATTGTTTTTAAATGTCACTATGAAATTTACGGGTTGCAGAGTAAGAATGGACCATCATAATTTTTGTGTTTTACTCCCTCCGTTCTAAAATATAAGCATTTTTAAGTTTAGTAAAAGTCTAAATTTTATCACGTTGATCACTAATAATATATAATTAATAATATTTTATTATATAAAAATTATATTTTTTATTTATTATTAAATAAATTTTATATAAAAATTATATTTTTATATTAAAAATTATGTAATTTTTTAGATATTCTTAATAAAAGTTAAAATATTTTGATCTTTTTTAAATTTAAAAATGCTTATATTTTAGAACGAAGGTAATATTTTGTTTCTTTTTTATATTACTAGATCATAGGCGCAGCATTCATTTTCCGTTAAATCCCTTTTGTACGTGGGTTTCTGCCTCCACTGACACGGCAATGATTTATGGGCCTTGGTCGGGACACAAAGCTCCCTGTAGTGACCATCATATTTTGAAATAATAGCTTCAATATTTGTAAATCTTTATCTTTATTCTTTACGACTTATAAAAGTTTGAGTTCATGGTGCACGGTCGTCGTCACACCTTCGCGTCGACATGTGGGCCACACCGCTCAGCCTCGCCGAACGCTGCCCGCGCACGCCCCCGCCCCCTCCATCGCCCGCGCCTCCTCAGCCCACGTCCTCACCAGCAGCCTCGCGCTCCCCACCCCCTCCCCTCGCTCGCGCCGCCCGCGCCGCCGTACGACACTAACAACAGGCCCTTGCCGTCGGATTGAACGCGGCCGCGCGGCGGAGTCGACGTCGTGCGTCTTCATGACCTCCTCCGCCTCCGTGGGTGGCCCACGCTTGTTATCGTCGCGTCCGACCCAAGGGATCGATTGCGGCCGGGAAAAAAAGGATGAGGAAGCCACCGCCCCCCACCATTTCCACCTCCACTCCGGGGGCCCCTTCCAGTGTCGCCTTCTCCTGCGTTCTTTGCAACTAGAAGATTTGTCACGACAGCAACATCTGTGAAAACACCACCGATCTGCCAGCGTCTAAGAATGTTGAGTACACTTCCTCAGAGCTATGAGTTTCTTGTCTTTGATTTGGTATATGCTTTGATAGCTTTGCATAATTTGTGCGGAGGGTGGAAGCTTTTTTGGCTCGCAGGAGTTGAATGGATTGGGCACTGAAGGACCTGGATGGATAGCAAGACAAGATTAAAAAAATCTCCTTCGCTTCTATATGTTTCTATGCCTCCATTTCTGTAATGTCTTGCAGGCTGCGTTAGCTCGCCTTTAAGCTCTTGAGAGTGACAATGCTGGATCAGAACGGGTCTACATATGAGGAAGATCCTGGTTCGTATTTTCTCTGACTAGGAGAATTAGTATATTCAAGTTCTAATTTCATTGTGCTTTGGACATTATCCATTGCTGTAGGGCAAGAGATAGATTACCATGTGTAGATGCCTGTGTAAATATGATTTGCATCTTTAACAAGTTGCTCTTGGCAAGATACATTGCTAAAACTTTTGATGAATAAGCTGGAGAGGATTCAATCATTCCAATATCCATCACCATGAGAAATTTCAATAATGTGTCATTGACTCTTCTTGCAGCAGCAATCAAAATTTAAAGTGACAGATGCCAAAGTTTATTTAATAATAGATTGACGAGTAAGGTAAATTTGGTATGCAAATTGTCCTTTTCCCCTTAATAAAAGCCCTGACGTTTGAAACTAATATTCCTCTATAATGTGACACGAGAAGACAAGAAACCCAAATTATGCTTGAGTTGAATAGAGTATGTCCTCTATTGCACCTTCGGATCCAGTCAAACCAGATCTTTTTAGTTGAGCATAAAATTCTACATAGTACTAACCCCTTTTTGGACTCACCATTTCTGTCACATATTGCATTTATCCTTCTTATTTTGACCGTTCAGCATTGAGTGATTTTTTACACTAGAGAAGGCTGTGTCTGTTACCCGCTTTCTTAAAATACATGACGTGATAATTCATTAATCATCCTGAGACTTGCAGTTCTTATGCAAAAGTGGTCCAATAATATGAAACGCTAGATCATTCATGGATGCCCTACATGAGGTAGGTAGGAGCAGATGAGGTGTTTGACGGTATTTCATAACCTAGAAATTTCTTTCCTGCCATATTTCTTAACTGTAACTTTAAGATTTACACTTGAAATGAAACAGGCAAACCTGAAATCACTGCCACCTCATGTTCCAACATTTTTGAGAGCTGTTGTGGGTCCGTCATAACACTTCATCTTGACACCATTGCTTCTCATTTTCTGGGAATTCTGCTAACTACACATATGTGAGGTGTGAGGCATGGTTTTGTTCATGCCTGATGGTGGTTCTCTGCTTCTCAGAGCTTATTTCGTCATGCCTTGATGCCCTTTTATTGATCCTTTGATTTATGTGCTGAACTTATTATGTTTGTCTTGTAAGAGGAAGAGCGTATTGAGCCACAATTTCTCCCACAGAAGGTGTGCAGTGCAATAATATTTTTCTCGAACCTGCTTGTAGGGATCGGAACTTTTATGAGACAGTGAGACTGGCAGGCATCCGATCCTATCATTTTTACATTGTTAAGCAAATCTTATGCTTTCTTTCTTGGTATGTGAACTGTTGAAGGCGCACAAGAGAGAGAAAGAGGACATGGTTGTGTGAGTGCAAAGACTACGTGTCTAGCGCGGATGGTCAGTTGAGTCCTAGATATCTGGTTGTGTTCAAAATATAGATGCGTTCGTAGCATGTATCTAAGTGAAAGTGGACTAAAATGAGTTCTACGTGACATCGCACCAGGTTATTCTTAGGTATTTTGTTGTGTCACTGTGTGATACAGACAATTGAGAATTCATTTCATTTTTTCTTGTTGCACTGTTAATAATTACCGCATAGTCTTGTAGGACTTCAAAATCTGATATATCTTGATCCTGGTCCATATAGTCAAGTTGTTTTCTATCCGTAACAAAGAACGAGCATTGATCTATATGTGTTAATAAATGATATGACTTGTTCCAGTGTAGACAGTTTAAACAAAATGAGTATTCTAGACTATTAAGTTGTTTTACATTCGCTACGGGCATTGGACTAGTCTAATTCAACATTTGAAAAGAATTTGTTGAATATTTTTGAAAACAAATGTTGACACAATACATCTAAATGTTGATATAATATATTTGGAATGTTGATAAAAATTTTGAATTTTAAAATTTCAAAAAAATATTTTAATAGGTTGATTATTTGAAAGATAAAAAATCGTTTATTATGATAGTTAATTTTAAGAAGAATCTATCAAAACCATTTATACTTCATCAAACGTCATAAAATTTTATTTACCAATGATGAAAGTTAGAACTTAACGAACCCAGAAACGCTTAGTAGTACATTTTTTGAAGTCTAATACCAATTTAATTTAAAATAAAGCTGGTGTGGGGTGAGTTGCTTGGGCCTGAACAGCCGGGCTTCAGGGTCCGTGATTCTGCCCACGCACGCGCAGAATTTTTCTAGTTTCCGGGGCTGGCAATCAAAATCCGGATCGTCGTCGTCGTCCTATCCTCTCCCCTCCCCTTTTGCTCCCCGACAAGCAACCCTAATTCGTGGCCACTCACCCGCTGCAAGCTCCTTTCCGCGGGTAAATTGGAGTAGGGCACGAGGAATCTGCGCGGCAACTGGTTGGTCGCCCTCGAGATTTCTGGCTGCGCACGTGAAAAGGCCTTGCTATTGCTATCTTGGTAAGAAAGACTGCACGCTGCCTTCCCTTGCAAAAATCCATTTCGATCTGTAGCTGAATCGATGGCGTAGGCTATGACCTTGAGTTATTGAAACTTTCTCCCCTTTGTTTCGCTCATGGAGTGCTGGATTTGATTATAGAATGGCGGGTGTTGAGAATTTCATCTAAGGGGAATTTCCCCATGATTATCTCCGTGATGGCAGGATGAGGTGATGATATCTTCGGGGGTGCTCATCGCGAGGTCGTAAGATGCTGGTGGGCTACAGCGGCAGTGGCCATCTCTCCTCCCATAAGGACCTCCTGAGCCGGGGTGGCCGGAGCTTCCTCTTCGGCAACACCTGGTTCCTCCTCTCCACCTACTCGGCACGCCTCCTGCACACCACGGATCCCCGCGCGCCCACCGCCTTATTTGCTGCGATCAACCGGGTTCCCTCTGTGCGCTCTCACTGTACGGGGCAGGGCTTGCTGCAGAGGGGAGGCATTGTCATGGCTGCTTGTGGCTATGCCTTACGACGGGCGGAGCTCGGTGCGGCTAAGCGGCAACCAGATAACCATCCATCTGCTGGAGGCATATCGCGGATTGCAGCCATGGGTTCAGTTGGGAGTGCAGCAAGGCCAGATGTTTCATTTAGGTATAAAGGGGTGGAGTGTTGTAAGAAGATTGGTGCTAGCTTGAAGTGCCATGAGCCATGGGGGAGTAGGGCATTCTGGACCTATGCGGCTGGGCCTGGTTGGAAGGTGAGCTATGCAGTTGAGCCACGGGCTAGGGACTTCAGCAGATTGTGTGTGGCACCATATTCTGCTGGAGCCACAGAGCATCAGTTGTCGCTTGATGAGATGGATAACTCCACTGTTGCATCTGATGGGTATGTATTGAGTTCTTATTGCCTCCAGATACAAATTATGTTGAGGCTATTTTTATTCTGGACCATGTAGTACATAAGTAACTCTTTCTCATGCCTTACGTTTTCGTGTATGGTTGCTACTCACAATTACCTATATCAGACAGGAGCATGCACATAATATAACTAGTCAAGACCCATAGACCATAGTGGATATAAGATTACTGGAGCTTACATCTATTCTGGTTTTTGAAACTATGCAAGCCGTGAGGCGTGACCATGCCTCTTAGCTGCCTAGTCTCGGCTATACACTGAGTAGGTGCAGGTTCTCATCTGCAATTCCATGATACGCCAAGGAAATGCTATTCACAGCAGAGTTTTCCAGCATGAATTAATATGTTCTGGTTTAATTTTCCAGGTATAAGGTTTTTATAAATATTGAAAAAGAAATGTGATTTTGTACTGTTTGCTTTGATCTATGCAACTATGCATGCGTTATGCGGGGTGAATTGTGTCTGTCCTTGCTGTCTTTTAGTCTTCTGTTTTTTATTGATGGTTATTTGCATCTGCTGGCAGTTGATTGTGTCATTTCATTTACAGAATATCTTCTACCGCGGAAACATTAAAGCTGCTCTCGGGCTCTTGTTACCTCCCTCACCCCGCTAAGGAGGCAACTGGTGGTGAGGATGCTCATTTCATTTGTGATGAAGAGCATGTGATTGGCGTCGCAGATGGTGTTGGCGGTTGGGCAGATCTTGGTGTTGATGCCGGATTATATGCTAAGGAGCTTATGAGTAAGTCGATGAGTGCGGTCAAGGATGAACCTGCAGGGACCGTTGATCCATCAAGGGTTTTGGAAAAGGCTTATAAGAGCACCAAAGCAAGGGGATCATCTACTGCATGTATCATAACTCTTAAAGATCAGGTTAAGCAGCTCCCCTTTTTTTTATGTTTATTGGTATGCCCTTCCATTGCAGTTTTTATATTTTAAGTGGATTGTAGTTTGGTTGAATGTCTGTTAATGGTTTTTACAACACTTAGTACACATACACCATACTGCTGTGCCAACATTGCATAAATCATATATCATTGGTTTGTGATGTCTTTTCCAAACTTCTGGAAAATTCATGTGTGCTGTCCCTTATATTTTGGAAGTGTTGTGCTAATTCAACAATGACTTGTACCAACATCATAATATTTAAACTTGCAGAGTATCCATGCTGTAAATCTTGGGGATAGTGGCTTTGTGGTAGTCAGGGATGGCCGCACTGTTCTCAGGTCTCCTACGCAGCAGCACGATTTCAACTTTACCTATCAGCTTGAGAGTGGTGGTGGCAGTGATCTTCCTAGTTCAGCTCAGGTGAGTAGATAACTGACCTAGCTCTGTGTGGATATTTATAATATTGAATTTGTTATTTTATGTAAAGAACTCTGATAGCACAGCTTACTTAGAAAGCTAATACTTCTTATCAGTTGAATTCCTACTGTCGCAGGATCAATATAGTTACTCTCCGCATTCATTTTTGTAGGTTTTTCACTTTGAGGTTGCTCCTGGTGATGTGATAGTTGCTGGCACGGATGGACTTTTTGACAATTTGTACAACAATGAGATTAGCGGTGTAATTGTTGAAGCTCTCAGGGTTGGACTTAGCCCTCAAGCCGCAGCACAGAAAATTGCCGCTCTTGCACGCCAAAGAGCAATGGACAAGAATAGGCAATCGCCTTTCGCGGCAGCTGCTCAAGAAGCTGGGTACCGGTACTATGGTGGGAAGCTTGATGATATCACGGTTGTGGTAGCCTATGTGAAGAATGCCTCATCAGCATGATTCAGCTCTTTCCTTTTGATGTTATGTACATAACCTTGGTACCTTTTGATGTTATTTACATAACCTTGGTCCCAAACCTATGGCATTTGAATGCACTGGGGCGTAGATGTCTGGATGACTGAGGTAGCTTGTTCAGAGGTGTAAGTATCCCTGATTCTGGGATTTAGCAAGGTTGCACTTTAGCGCAGAAATATGGTAACGAACCAATGCCATTCCTTATTTACTGTTGCAGATAAAAGATAATTATCCGAAACCTGGGTGGGTTCATTGTCCTGGAAAGAGGATGACAACCTGCTGGAAACAAATTTTTGAGTTATTATGAATGTATGGATGTATGTCTTTGCTGCTGCTTGAGATGCTTCGCTTGGTCCTCAATTGCCTGTACGATGAGGAAAAGTATTTCAGCGAAGTTTTGTGCATACTCCTTGCTGAAGTCGCTGCACAATACTTTATGAACTCCTTACCTGTAGCTACTGGTTCAGGCGGGCGATTCTCAATTCAACAAGTGCGCATAAAGCTTAATATGTGGTAGTTTAGTTTCTTTGTACATCAGATGGGTAATCTGCACTTCTGCAGTACGAATGAGGTTGCTGTTGACTCCAAGTCTCCAACATCACAGAAACTAACCAATCTTCACAATATTTCTGTTATATGCCACGGCTGTCCGTCTGATCGACAGCAGAACATCACATTTTTTTTTTCTGCACATAGCTGATACAAGATCTTACACAAGTGAACTCTTGTCTATCAAAACACTTGCGAATAGCTTTAGAACTGAAAGCAATACTATGCTGCTAAGAAAGGGGGGGAAACGAATGGAGCTGGGTGATAGCGAAGCTAAATATTAAACTCGCTCATCTCATCTTGAGACTTTTTCTGGAACTAGCTGAAGTTTGCTACTCGAACTAACCCTTGCTGTCATCATTATTCTTATGGAGGTGACCTTTATTTCCAGGATGGACCTTTGATGTGTCATTCTGGATGCTCAAAGCAGTTGAGACGCCACCTTTTCCCTCGTCATGTTCCATTTCGTCCTGGAAATAATATCAGATAGTAAATAAGAAATTTGGAGTACTGCAAAGTAATAATTTACATACGGATATATGTCCAGAAACGTGCTCATGGTAAAATATGAATAAACAAGGGCTAACTGTTCACCATTAGTTGTGAATTCTCCGTCTCCATGTCTTTACACGCCTTTTTAAGCTGGTCAAGTTCTAATCTGAGCTCACCATTAACAGCTTTTAGTTCAGTTACCTTCTGGGCTAGCTCTTCACATTCTTGCTGGATAATATAGCAGGAACATGAAATACATCAGTGCAAAAGTAGTATAACGTGAAAAATGATATTAAATATTTGACTTTTCCAAACAGAACTACTAATTACCTCGTCTATCATTGTCCTGGAAAATTGTATTTGTAAAAGGAGCCATGCTTAATTTGCTTTTGCATTAGCTGAATTTATATTTGCTTTGTACCATTCCATTCAGAAAAATAACTACGGTGTGCAGGGCAGGGCATAGACACTCATTCCCTAAAAAAGGGGCATAGACACTCAATTCTCAAATCTATGTTTAGTCGATCTCACTCAGCTCGAAGTTTTCAAACATTTTCCTACACTTGTAGAGCCCATATGGTAGCATCTAAAGGGAACATGAAAGAGTGGATGTGCTTTCGGGTAGACTGGTTGGTACGAAATCAATTGAGATCTTGCTCAAGTGATCAAGCCAGCTTCTGCCATTTTTCAAAGCCATAGTTGATACAGTTTCATGTGGATTCGTTTGATAAGAATTATGCATCATTCCAGTTCATTACACTGCCATTTATGATACTCTTCCATCACATTCAAGTGCCGTTTGGGAATCTGGAAATGAAGATGGGAATGCGAAACGAAAATGAAAACAGAAAATCTTAACCCTTCATTCACCCATCTCATTAAATCTCAACCATGCATTCATTTCCCAATCACTATCCCACCACTCATTTCCATATATCCAAACATTGTACAATTAGACATCATTGTTATGACAGTACCTGCTTCCGTAGTCTTGATCTCCTTGCTGACTCTCTGTTAGATTGTTTTCTTCTCTCTTTCTTGAGTTCTCGTTCATCCTGCTACAAGATGGAAATTACAGAGTATGATGAATATGGTACACGGATATGCTAATTAGTACAGGTGAAGAGTACTGGTCATTCATGACTACATTCATCGACTACTTCACAAGTTCACATACAAGGTAATCATACCATCTGAGACAAAGCTCCAGCATGCTGGGAAGGTACTCCAGCGTTCACCTCTCCCTGTTCTGAGGTCTCTGTTTTAGATGGAGGCCTACCCCAAATTTCCATGCCAATGTTCAAGTTTGGTGGCGTGTCTAAAACTGCTGCCTTCTCAGGTGTTCGAACTGAGAGCTTTGATGCAGAACTCCCCTCGGCAACAAACGGAAACCCAGCAGCAGCATCCTGCTTTGTACCAACCTGAGACGATTCACCTGAAAGTGAAAAAAAAAAAGTCAGGCATACCCAACAGGAAAACTACTGCATTGCAGCTTGTAAAAAACATTATATCTATATACAAGAGCCACCTTTAACATTTGCATTGCTGGGCTTTCTCCTCTTTGCAGAGGGTAGCACCTAGACAAAAATTACCAAATCACATTCAAACAAATTGTATGAATACCGCTACAACTAGATGCATTTATGTAGCGATAAACAAGGCACCTTCAGGTCAGCTCTAGCATTGTCTCTCTTATCTGATGCCTCCTCGCTCCCGCCATCACTGCTGCGTACACTACAATGATTCAGTCAGCTCAATAAGACCGCCAAACAGACCAGCAACAAGGCAACAAAATTCAAGAAAAAAAGTTCTAAAAACAAGCACAATAAGAAACAAATAATCAGAAGCTACCTCCTGGAAGAGCCATCACCAGAGGGGGCACATGGGCTCTTCATCTTGCTATTTCCTTCCATCATTTTCACAGCATCGCCGGCCGTGTAAGGCACACCCTACACAGAACCCGAGCCAACAAGCAATTGCACACGTCAGTTCCAGCGCTAGAGTCTGTGAACCGGTAACTGAGCTAGACAAATTTCATCGAGGGATAAACGGGAGAGGAGAAGCACTTGGCACTCACGGTGGGCACTGACGCGTGCTCGTAGTAAGCGGGGTGATAGATGGGGAACGGCATGGGCGCACCACCGTAGGGCGCCCCCGCTGTCGCCGCCGCTGCCACCATGTGCTGCTGAATCAAACCATGGACAAAACCCGAGTCAGAACACGGACACACGCTACTGTGGCCTGATGGAGAGAGAGAGAGAGAGAGAGAGAGGTTGAAGAAAACAGAGCACCGCTTGTACCTGCGCGGCGGCATAGTAGGCCTGCATCGAGGCGGCCCACTCCGCGTGCGTCTGCGGCCCCGGCACCGCCACGGACGTCGGGTCCCGTGGCACGCCGACCGGCCGCTCGTCGCCCGACGTGGAGGTGGACGACGCCATGGCTGGCCCCACAAGCCGTGGGCCAGAGCCGTGAAGCAGAGCGCGATCTGAAGGTGCAGGCGTGGCGCGCGCGGTGATTGCACAGTGGAAGGTGCGAGGGGCAGCGTCGCGGCGAGGGCAAGCTTAAGCGCGCGGCAGGCCAAGGGGCGGCGGGTCTGGTCGCTTCGGTCAAGCATGGAGGTGGCGGCGCGGTGTTCGGGCAGGCCAGAGCGACACGTCGAGCGGAGCACATGGACGGGTCCACGTGTCCGTCAAGGCGGCGCGTTCGGCGGGAGAGAGTAGGGTGCAGGTGCGGTCGGCACGGGGGCCCTGGCGTCAGTGGCGATTGGCGAAAGGGGTTTGGTTATTTACGCGGTGCCGATGAGTCGGACGCCGCACGGAGTCTGCTCAGCTGACCTGGGCAGGCATGGTGGGCCGAACTGGGCCGTATTCTTCTCTGGACTGGGTATGCTGAAGAAAACAAGAAAGATGGTGGCCCAAATTCTTTTGGGGCCCAAAATGTTTTCCTTCGCTTTCCAATCGCCAATTTTCAGATCTGCCACTGGACCAGCGAGACAGCCGGGGAGAAAAGGAAACCGCGGAGCGCGCTGGATGCAACCGCAATCCGCAAGTAGCGGTTATTGAGGATCCTGTGCTCCGCAGCTCGTGCTCTTTGCGGCAAGCACGCACTTCTCCGGGGAGGGCGCAAGGCCGAACCCAGCAATCCAGCATGAGGTGAGCAGCTGGTTCTTTCCTGTAGAGGCGATTTAGTCAGGATTTTCTTGGGTTATTCCTTCTACTTGTGATCTCGGAGCCACATGGCATCATGTGATTCCGGAAAACAAGAGGTCAATCTATGAGGCTTGATTCAGATTCAAGAACTTTAATTAGGGTTGAAACAGTCGAAAAAATGAACGGATAAATACAGAATTCAAAAAAAAAAAAAAACAAAACGACCAGTAACCGAAAAAAATGTCTAAAATATGAATAAAATAAATATCGAACATTAACTGTATGATCTAAGTTTTACAGTATATATAATACAAGTTGCAATTAAATTAACAACATATAACCTAACAATATAGACCAATAAAAAATTATTTGGCTCATAACTTTTAATTTTTATTTTTTATAAAACATATTCAACTGAGATTTCATTTTCGTATTTGAGCAAAACGGTAAAAGACGGAAACGAAAATTAGAAACGAGAATTCCGCTGAAACGGCCAGAAAAAAAAACCATACCGTTTTTATTTTTCTCCGCCTATCAAAAATGGTACGGAAAAAATGATAAAGAACACGCGGTCAGGACTGAGAAATTTATATACCTTTTTCAGCCCTAAGCTTCACACATGGCAAATCGGTTGACTGCCCAAAACATCAAACTTTCTAGTTTCTGAAACCGGAGAGAATAATTTGCAAGTTTTTGGGTTTCAAGAGTGCTAGTACTCAATTAGAAGCTAACTAGTATATGAATTGAAACCTTTTTGCTGCGTTGCAGTTTCATCTGGAATGGTTTGGACCATGCTCTGTTGTTATCTTTTTCCGGTGTTTAGGAGTGTAGATTCGAGAGTTTCGTGTCGGTAATAGATCTGTGGTTCGGATGTGGTCAATACTTTTGAATCCAGTCATCGGAGTCGTAGAAGACGATCCGGCCATCTGCCTTTTATCGGTGCGGTCCTCTGCGCTAAGGCAGCATCGGTCGGTGGAGAGAGCAGTGGCGTAGAAGTCACGGTGACGTCGTCGATCTTTCGGTGACGGCGGTGGTGCTTCCCGTCGGCACAGCGTCCCCTCACAGATCGGATTTAGGGTTTGTTGGTGGAGTGCAGTGGTACGGACGAACTTAGGTCATGAGTCCCGGCCGGCCCCACAGCTCTATTTATTGTGGCGCTGACGACAGGGGCCCACTAGCTGTAATGGGCTAGGCGCCCCTGATCAAAGCGCGATTAGGTCAAGGGGCCATTTAGTCCGTTGGGCCAAAATGAGTGGAGATCAATTTCTAACATTCTCCCTTTTGATCTCACTTAATACTTTTATTTTTATTACTTTTTAACTTCACTCATTCCATTGTAGATTAATGCATAGAACTGTCTCATCGTCACGATCAATCGCCGATAGACTTAACAGCTACAATACATTTTTCTGTTTTGAAATAGTTAGTATATATTTTGGGCCATCTTTTAGTTTGGGAATTCTTTTAAACCTATGCCGGCAACATGTTCAACAAATACTTTAGGTGGTAAGCCTTTAGTAAGCGGATCCGCTAGTATCTTTGCGGTGCTTATATGCTCAAGACTTATGATTTGATCCCGAACTTTATCTTTCACAACATAGTATTTTATGTCAATGTGTTTGGCAGCACCACTTGATTTATTATTGTGTGCATACGTTACTGCGGGTTCGTTATCGCAGTATAATTTAAGTGGTCTATAGATGTCGTCAACCACTTTTAAACCATGTATGAACTTCTTAAGCCAGTTCACCTGCCCTGTAGCCTCATAATATGCTACAAACTCGGCATATATTGTGGACGATGTAGTGACGGTTTGCTTTTAGCTTTTTCACAAAATAGCTTCTTCAGCGAGAGTAAACACATATCTGGATATAGACTTTCTATCATCTCCCGCATAATCAAAATCTGTATACCCCACTATATGAAGTGAATCTGATTTTCTGTATGTTATCATGAGGCTTTTTGTTTCTTGCAAATAACGCAAGACTTTTTTTATCAATTTCTAATGCTCTATTTTAGGATTGCTCTGGAATCTGCCAAGTAACCCGATAACAAATATTAAGTCAAGGCGTGTACATACTTGAGCATACTGTAAGCTTCCGACAGCTAAAGTATATGAAACTGCTTTCATTTGATCGATCTCATATTGGTTCTTGGGGCATTGAAATCTCCATATCTGTCGCCCTTGACTATAGGTGTAGGTGATGGACTACATTTATGCATACTATATTTCTTTAAAACTTTCTCTATATATGCTTTTTGTGATAGTCTCAATACCCCTTTGTTTTTATCTTGGTGAATTTTGATTTCTAGAACAAATAAAGATTCATCAAGATCTTTCATATCAAAGTTTGAGGACAAAATTTTCTTTGTCTTCAGTAGCAGACTGACGTCACTACTAGCTAGTAGAATATCATACACATACAGAATTAGGAAGATAAACTTCCTATCTTTAAACTTTGAGTAAACACAGTTGTACTCTATATTTTCTTTAAAACCAAATTTCTTTATGGTGCTGTCAAACTTCAAGTACCATTGTCTTAAAGTTTGCTTTAACTCATAAATTGATTTTTTTAGACGACATCCCATTCTTTCATTTCCTTCTATGACAATTCGGTTATACCATATAAACATTTTTCTTCAAATCCCCATTGAGTAATGCTGTCTTTACATTCATCTGATGTAACTCTAAATCATAATGAGCCACTAGTGCCATTATGATTCTGAAAGAATCTTTACATGAGACCGAAGAAAAGGTCTCATTGTAATCAATCTCTTCTCTTTGAGTAAAGCTTTTTGTCACGAGTCGTGCTTTATATCTTTCTACATTCCCTTGAGAGTCGAGTTTTTTCTTGTGGACCCATTTACAGCCTACTGTTTTGGCTTCTTTATGAATTACTTTTAAGTCCTAGACTTTATTAGCTTTCATAAATTTCATTTCTTCTTCCATGGCCTCAAGCTATTTTGAAGATTTTTCGCTTCTTATAGCTTTTTCAAATGAGGTGGGATCATCCTCCATTTGAAATTTTTCTGTTTGATAAACTTCATAGTCATCAGAAATAGCTGATCTTCTTACTTTTTGAGACCTTCTCGGGGTCTCTTCATTCTGTATATTTTCTGTTTGAGCCTGTTCTTGCTCTCTCTCATCTGTGACAATGGGTTCTATTAGATTCTGAGAAACATATTCCTCATTCTTATTCATTGTTGCCACAGGAGGAACAATAATAGGTGCTTGCACCATAGTATCTCACACTGTCGGTGCAGCGACAGCAGGTAGTGTAAAAAATAGCTCTTGAATCATCAGAATAGGCGCATACGTCCGCTTCTCTTCAAAATCAATCTCTCGAGCTACCATGCTCTCCCTCATCATCTCATCCTCTAAGAAGACAGCGTGTCTCGTTTTTATAAACTTTGTATGTCTGTCTGGACAGTAGAAACGAAAACCTTTTGACTTTTCTAGGTAACCAATAAAATGGTAACTCACAGTTTTGAGATCAAGCTTTCCAATATTTAAGTTAAATACTTTAACCTCAGCTGAGCTCCCTCACACTCGTAAGTGGTTTAACGAGAGAACTTTACTTGTCCACAATTCGTACGGTGTATTGGGCACCGATTTACTTAGTACTCTGTTGAGAATATAAATAACAGTTTTTAACGCCTCCATCCACAAACTCAATGGCAGTGTGGAATAGCTCATCATGTTTTGCATCATATCCATCAGGGTACAGTTACGTCTTTTAGCTACTCCATTTTGCTGAGGTTCGTCCGATGTAAAATACTGAGTTACTATTACATTTTTCCGTAGAAACCTTACAAAAGATCTAGAAACTTATCCATACGGAGTATGCCGACCGTAGTACTCCCCCCACGATCAGATCAGACTATCGTTATCTTTAAATCGTGTTGGTTTTCAACTTCAGCCTTAAATATCTTAAATTTATCTAAGGCTTCTTTTCTTTCTTTGATTGGATAAATATATCTATATCAGGAGTAATCATCCGTAAATATTATGAACGAGTCATAACCATCTATACTCTTCACAGAAAAGAGACCACAAATATCCGTATGAATAATTTATAGAATTTTTGTGCTTCTTTTTGCATCTTTCTTAGTTTTCTTTACATATTTTCTTTTAATGCAATCTCGACATTGTTCTAAGTCTGAGAACTCTAGTGGATGAAGAATATCATTCTTAACTAGTCTTTCTATTCTCCCTCTCAAAATGCTTAAACGACAGTGCCATAATTTCGACGACTTATCTAGAGTTCTTTTTCGTTTTCTATTTTCATTGATGGACGAGGATTCGTTTATCTCGCACGCAACGTTATCTTCATCGCATACGACATTCACATCATCATGTAGTGATAACAAATAAAGCTCATTTTGTAAGATGACAAAACCAACACATTCTTTATTAAGCATTATTTCACGCTTGTCATTTTCAAAATAACAATTATAACCATCATTATCCAAACATGAAACACTAATCAAATTTCTCTGTAGAGAGGGTATATAAAGAACATCTCTAAGTATAAGAATAAAGCCATCAGCTAGCTCTAATGAAAGATCGTCAACGGCTTCAACTTCAGCTTAAACTCCATTTGCAACTTTAATACATCTTTCTCTTCTTTGCGTAGTCCTCGTCGAACGGAATCCCTGCAATGAATTATCAACATGAACAGTTGCTCCAGAGTCAATGCACCAAGTAGATTTTGAATATTGTACATATAGAGATTCATTTATAAAGGTAATAATATTCTCACCTTTCTTTACCATGATCATCTTTAAATAGGAGGGACAATTCTTCTTGTAGTGTCCATCTTTTTACAGTGAAGACACTGATCTTTGTCTACTGTAAATTTGTTCTATTGAGGTTGATGAACAAGGGCTTTTCTCTTGTTCTTTGAGGAGTAGCTGTTGAAGTTTTTTTTGTTGTCCTTCACATAGTTGATAGAACCATCATGTGAAGCTTTAATTCTGTCTTCCTCTTGCACACATATTGCTATGCACTTTTCTAAGTCCTAAGACTCGGGTTGCAAATTATAATTGACAATAAACGTGTCAAACTCTTTTGTCAAAGAAGTAAAAACCAAATGGATAAGAAGTGCATTTTTGAGACCTAGATCCATTGGTTTGAGCTTAGATGCCATATTGCTCATTCTCAGTATGTGCTCTCTAATGCTACCGTTACCAT
>BCLG01000926.1:62270-81758 GCA_001602295.1 Zoysia matrella
AAATATCATATATTTTTGTTATAATTTACTTTATCATGAAAGATACTTAAAACTGATTTATAATTTTACACATTTGAATTAATTTTTGAAAAAAGATGAATGGAAAAATGACTTTAAATATATTTAGGGAAGTAGAAATAAAAATATCATATATTTTATTATAATTTGCTTTATTAATGAAGTCAATAAAAAATAACTTATAATTTTACACATTTGAACAATTTTTCAAATAATATTAATGGGAAAAATACTTTTTAAATATATTAAAGAGCCAGAAACGAAAAATAAAAGTTTAAAAACCCAAATGAGATAGGAGCAATAGTTTAGGGTGCCAGAAATAAGTTTAGGACCAAAACTAGAAAAACACCGCGCTTGCATTTTTTTACTTAGATTATCTGTAACAAATATGGTATACATGGCACAACAATCTTCAAAGAATTGTTTACCTCCAATCACAATAAGAAATGAATGTTTACATGTGGATTAATTATATGAAAAGTACTTACCCATGAGAGTTCCAAAGACCAAAGGGTAAAAAACACATTTACTTTTGCAGCATGCTTGTACAGCCCACAAGACCATATTACCATGGACTGTGAATAAGCTCATTAGATATTATCCTTTAGAGATCATTTTTCGACGGTGCACCGAGCTCCTTACTGCAATTGTTGAGCTCTTTGATAATCTTATCACCCTAAAATCATCGCATCCTGCAATAAGAAAATATACTCTAGTATGCTGTCATTGGTTGCTAATTCCGGCTAAGCTTTTGGCAATTAAATGGATCGACACAAACCAAAGTAATAAAAACAACATATGTGAGCATCTATATTTGTACAGCTACAGTTTCCATGGATACTTAAATATTTTAAAATTCAAGTCAAAGTGCAACGAGTTTATTTAAAATATATAGTATGTGATATCTAATACAAAATTTCTTCTTGGCTTTACAAAGCTGCAAACATGGCTAACATTTTTGTTGTCTACTGTAGTATTCAGTTGTCTTCAAATGCAGTATGTTGTTGTCATTAGTCATTATGTTTCTTTCTTTTCAAGAAATATTAAACTTAAAATGATGCTTCTTTCTACACTGTTATTGCAGCTCCACAAAAGCATATTTTAAACCAGAAGATGTAATTCCAAGTGAAATCCTTGGAAGTGATGGAGCACAGACCCATCTCTCTCGCAGGGAGCCTCTGAACTCCAAGCTTACTGAGAACCATGAGCATTGCCAGTGCCTCCAGTTCAAATTCCAGAAGACCCATTATAAATATGAATGAATGCCTATCAGTTGCAAGCTATCCTGTTGTCTACCACCATGGATCATGAAAATAACATATTTTCTACACTTATGCCTAGCCATTCTATTGATGCTAAAAGGGTACATACTTATGGATTCGCTGTCATGACTTAGCGACATACTCAGTTTAGCTCTTTTGCTTGGGAATCTTTCTTTCTGGGGCATTCTGGTGAGAAAACAATCCACAATCATATCTAATTTTTTAAATACAATAGATACGCTCGTGTGGTCGTTAAACCAACCAGATATTTTACGGTTCGCTCTCTGTACAGAGCTTTAGTCATTACTGGTGTTGTACCATGAAACAGATAATCTGGAAGCTTAAATTGCCACTTAAGACCCCAGAGATCAAAAACAATTGGTACGCATCACAGTTGTACCCTATTCCAATAGGCATGATTGCAAGCATACTTGAGTCTCAAGAACCCTTCTCCGTGATAGTATCCGCAAGGATATCTGACAACGTAACTCCTACTCTGCTTCCCTAATTGCCTTCGGTCTTGTTGCTGGATCATACACTGCATAGTTTGTAAAAATTCTTAGAGCTAGGCATTTTATCAAGTACATTGCAAGGAGACGTGTGGTGGCACTGGATCTCAGCAAGCGGGATTTTCTCGGCACCATTTCCCCTTCTGTAGGGCAAACTCAGTTACCTGAGAAGGCTCCAGCTCTCAATGAATCGCTTTGGCGCCACCAAACCACCAGAGTTCGGCCATCTCGATGAACACAAGTATGTGAACCTGAGCTACGATGCTCTCGATGGTGGCATCCCAGCATCGCTGTAAGACTACAAGCCGCGAAAGCAGTCGAGGAGAGCCTGCAAGCTGCAGCATCCGCAAGAGCACGGCTTCCTCGGCGCCAGAGTCGGTGACGACCTCGAACCGGTATCCGGCAACGGCGTCGACAACCTCCCTGAGCCCAGCGCCCAGGAGCGCGGGCGAGGGCGTTCGCAGCGGGCGGCGGCAGCAGCAGGGGTGGGCAACGGGTACAAATATATTTTATATATAATTATATTAATTTAATTAATATTTATTTAAATTATAATTTTTAAAATAAATTTAATTCCAAGTGTCTAAACAGGCTCTCAAATTTTTTTGTCAAGACTACATTATTTTTTCCAACTGTCTCTCTCGCTTGCGGTCGCCAGCTCCCAGATCCCCTCACCCCCGCCGGGACAGAGCACCTGCGCGTCGGCGCAGCCGCAGCGCCGTACAGTCCACCCCACGCGCACCATCCGCTCAGCGCCGCTGCAGTCGGACTCCGCCCCGGGCTCGCCGGTTGCCACCTCGCACCAGGGCGGCGAAGCAGGCACCGACGACTCCGACATTGAGATCTTACTGACTCTGTAATCGACTTCCACCTCAGCGAGCTGGCCGCCACCGTGGGACCCGCGCACCCGGACGACATCGCCAAGTCGTCCTCTGCCTTCAACACGATGGCCACGGAGCTGCTCCACCTGTCGCGGGACTTCTCCGACTACTGCTCCAGCTTCAAGTCGGACATATCCGGGGAGCTCGAGCGGCTGGCTGCGGCAGAGGAGCCGGTCGGATCCAACGCCGACAGCAGCGGCTGCCGTGGATCTGGACAACCTGGAGTCCATGGACCTCTCCGCGGAGGCAGCGGCGCTCGAGTGGGTGGAGTCGTTCGTGCTGTCATGCGTGCGGGAGCTGGGGCCGATACGACCACCAATGATTGGACTGCTTGGCCGTGATGATTTCGTCGTCCCGGATGTCCTACTAGCGATACTAGCCTGGATTGCGTGCCTTGATCTTGATTGAGCTGTTTGAATCCCATTTCATCACCAAGAGGAGGATTGTTTGCCTTCAGCAATATCCAGATCATTCTTCAGGGCTGCTGATGTTTTCGCCAGCCATTTTTGAAATCATTTCGGTAATTCATAGAAACTAGGATACCTTTCTCTGCCTTGTTCTGGCCAAGACACTTTTTTTTTTTTGCTCTTCTTGAAGTATCTCGGGACATACCAGTGTGATGTTTGCCTCATGTTCTCCGAGGCACAAAAACTCATCGGAGAATCCCATTTTTTATTTTTCCTATTCACACGAAGTATAGTTGAGCATTTTCTGGATTCTTTGATTTATTCTGATTTTTTTCTCTTTTTTATTGAAAGTGAGGGATTTGTATACCCAGATTTTTCCAAATGGAGGGCAGAAATTATTGTTTTGCAGGGATTTCCATCTCTGGCGGGAAAGGGGATGTTATGTACAGGTAAAAACTTTCCATCAGGGTTTGAATCCATATGTTTCTTCCCTGGCATGCAAAGGAGGGATCAGGGTCTGGTGCGGTGATAGTAGCGACTGAAGTTAAGCAGTCGCTTAACCACAGCTGCACGATTGCAGTCCATACTACCGCTATTCGTCTAAGTACAAGTAGATGTTTAGTTTGTTTAATTTTGAATGATTAATTTTTAAAAATTCAAAAAAGTATTTTTTAAGTTTTTAAAATTTTCTAAAATTATTCTATCTATTTCGTCTCGTCAAGCTCGTATCGTATCCTCTAACTTATTTTTAAAGTTTTTTAAATTTGTTTTGTTAGTTCTCAAAATTTATTACTAAAATTTTCTAAAGTTATTATTTTACTTTCTAAAGTTTTTTTTTCCGTTAGTTTCATTTCGTCGATCTCTTCATAAAGTTGCGCTTCGAGTTATTTGAAAAGTTTAATAAAATTGTTCCATTAGTTTTCAAATTTTGACAAATTTAACGTACTTTGAGAATTAGTAGAATAATTTTAGAAATTTTTTTTAATAAATTGGAGGGTAACTTCACGAATAGGTCGATGAGAGAAATCTAAAGGAACAATTTTAAAAAACTTTAAAAATTAACAGAAAAATTTTAAAAAATAAAATAATTTAAAAAACTTTAGAAACTAAAGAACAAGAACAAATTTAAAAAACTTTAGAAATAACTCAAAGATACCTACACGAAAAATTCGACAAGACAAAACTGACAAAATAATTTTAAAAAAAATTAGAAAAAACAGTTTTTGAATTTTTGAAAATTAACCGTTCAAAATTAAATAGATTAAAGGTCTACAGACAAATCTTCTCCCGTCTCCGCTTCCACTGCCATTGCCCGCTGTTGGATCGCTGACCGTCGGACTGCAAGCATGCGGGGATGAGCGACAGCTTAACTTGCAGCCACTGCTACCATCGCACCAGATCCTGGTCACCAAAGGAGCGCTAAAGATATTTATGTATTATTGCATAATTAGAGTAGTCATTATTGCATATGCAACAATACAGTACATCAATGTTTGATGCAATATCACGCACACCTCCCCATGTCACAAGCAAGACAAGCATACAGGCAGGTAAAGCTCAATCGATCACCACAGAAAAATACCCACGGGCAAGCGCATCACAAGCAACTGATATGCCTCCTACAGATGGATCTCCATGGTCCACCTGTAGAATTCCTGCTTCGGCACTGGGATGTCGAGCGCGGCGAGACCCGTGTCCGCGTCGTAGCTGAACTCCACCTCCTCCGCGTCCAGCGTGCACCGCGCCGGCCGCTGCGAGCAGTACGCGCCGTCGGGCGCGCGGGTCTCGCACTCCTCCACCGCGCCGCCGGAGTTGAACATGCCGAGCAGCCCGATGGGCGCGAACGAGACGCCCGGCGCGACCGCCTTGACGGGGGAGACGTGGAACAGCTCGAACTCCAGGACCTTGAGCGTCACCGGCAGCGTGGCGCCCTTGGGCAGCCTGGTCCTGATGAGCTCCCCTGACCTGTGCCTGTACACGGCGACTAGCGAGGCTGGCGACGGCGTCGACGTCCTCGGCGCGGACGGTCTCCGTGAGCGTCTCCGGCGCCGCGTCGTGGACGCGGGTCTTCTTGCTGACGCGGCAGCAGCCCGCGCCCTGGCAGTTGAACACGCCCACCACGCCGGTGCACTTGTTCACGTTCCAGATCTTGAGCAGGCTGCGCGCGCGGACAGGATGGATCGCGTCAGGTGTGGTGGTTTTCCACTGATAAATCGGGTGAACGTAAAAAGCAAATGGTCTTGGCTCGGCTGGTTTGCTCACCTCGTGCCGTCGCGCGCCGGGTCGGCGAAGAGGCTGTCGCGAGTGGGGCGGCCGGGGGAGCTGAGCGCGGTGCACAGAGCCGTCGGGGAGGACGAGCTTATTGAGCAGGTCGAAGTTGTGATTTCCGGACTTGTCACTGAAAGAGAAACAACAAAACACGTCCCAGTCGGGCTGCATGAACTCGCAGAGGAAGAGCGTGTCGTACGCGACGGACGATACGTGTACGGTGTGCGACGCCGGGTCGCGCGGGTAGAAGTCATCGGAGGCGCGCATGTCGGTGTTGTGGCACATGCAGGAGATGCACCCGTTGTCGGGGAAGTTCCTCGCGACGGACGCCTCGATCGCGCGGTGGTACGCGCGCGTGGGCGACACACGCCCCCCGCGCCCCGCGCCGAGCGTCTCGATGATGTTCTGCACGTCCACCTCGATGATCCCACAGCCCGCCTCGTGCGGTCTGGCCGTCCAGCGCCGCTGCCCCGCCCCGCCCTGCGATTCGCCGCTGCCCATCCCCCGAGCGCTGTCATTCCGCTTCCCCGCCGCCACGATCCTCTGAACGCCGCAACTTTCCAGATTGTTTCCATGGCCGCTGCCGCCTATCATCCAGATTCACCAGTTTGCTCTTCTCCAGAAGCGGTCCTCTTCGATGCTCTTGCGTACATCGGTGACCACCCCAACAGCACCAGCGCGGAAGATTACACGAGTACCGGGAAGTGCATCCGGGTTGCTATCTCTACGGATTACCCACCGGCCCCCTCCCGCCTGTTCGTGCACTGCCCCAACCTGGATCCCGACGTCTTCTACGGGAATATCAATCCCCGCATCGTTTCCACCGCGGACGGCTTTCTCCTCCTCCGCATCCAAATCTGTGGCCCAACCGTCAGGCACCCGCAGGATAAAGGCGAGTATTTCATCTACCGGCCTGGACGCCCGTCGCTGCAGCTGATACCCAAGCCCCCCTCTTCGATGATGATGAAGTTGGCCTCCTACCTCGCGGTGAGCTCTTCACTATCGCTGCACTCTCCATCTCAATTGAAGGGTTTAGTCTCCACTTGTTCCACTCCGAATCCAGGCCTGGACTAAGTTCAGCAAGGTGTCGGTAGAGACTGTAAAGAGACAATTTCCCTTCGAGCTCCCCAGGAATGCTGCTCGGCTCAACCAGCATATTACAACCACGGTGATAACTCTTGGAGGTAAAGATGGCACCATGGGCTGGGTTGATCTCTGGAGCGGCATCCTGTTATGTGATGTGCTCACCAAAAGCCCTAGAATCCTTGACGTACCCCTGCAGCTGCCACAGTCCTTGGTCAAACGTGGTAAGCCAATCGAAGGCTGCCCTAAGCCACATCGAGGCATTTCTGTTGTTTCAAGGTTGCGTCAAAATGGTTGAGCTAGAACTTTACGGTGAGAGGCTTCCTATGGATGGATGACCCTGAAACTGGGCACATTAATTTTAGAATTGATGACTGGGAGCTCACCGAATATACCAACAGTAGTGCCAAAGTTGCTTGATGAGGACTGGAAACTAGAGCGAACAGTCAAAGGCTCCAGCATAAATGTTGACCAAGCAATGCAGAGGCAATTTCTGCGGTATGGGTTGCTGGATGAAACACCTGAAGGCAGGAAATTGCAGAACCTCCACACATATCAACCTGATCTCAGCCTGGATGATAAAGGTGCTGTTTACTTGCTGACCAAGACCAAATTTATGCAGCACAAGGCATGGGTTCTTTCTGTTGACATTGTGGGCAATAAGATACTAGCATTGTCTGAATTTGGCGTCGACAGAAGCGTGGGCTTATCCCTTGCTTATTGCCCTAGTACGGTCTCCCGTCATATGAAGTCACGGGCTACCCCAGGTAATTAATTTATATTGCAATACCAAATTCGTAATCATATGATTCAATTGTATTTACCAGTTGCAACTGATAGGATACGTAGTTCATTGGTACTGGTCCCCATGTCTATGGATGCATGATCAATGCATTGAAGGAAAATAATCATGGTTTCTAGGCAAGATCAGGGAACAAAACATGATTTGATTTTCGTGATTTAGGGAACTTAAGCTTGTGTAGAATGGGATTTATACCCTCTGACATTGCAGGGTAGCATCACCATGACCCTGCTTGCATCCAACCTGGCTACCCCTCCGATTCTTAATAAAATTAAGTACCGTGAAATTTTTTGCTGTAACTGTCACCAAAATAGTGAGCTTGAATAATTATGTGCCAAGCAAGTTTCATTCAAACTCAATTTACAAAATCTGCTTCACGTGCCAACCGTAGTATCAAACTTGCAAAATTCTTTTCACCTGCCACAAAATGATAGTGGAAGTAGTGTTTAGTGTTAGCTTGCTTACTACTGAAAAGGGTAAAAAATCCTTCGTGGGATGGGATTTTCTTCAAAAATTAAGGATTGGGAGAATACTCAATTTAGTTCCTAAACTATGCACGAAAGCTCAATTTTATCTCTCAACTTTCAAAAGGTTTAATTTAATCCCTGAACTTTGGTTAGAGACTCAGATTCATCCCTGAGCTGACGTGGCTACCTACGTGGCACGCCACATCAACATATGAATTGTCACATTCAACTTCCATTTAATATTAGCTATTGGTTAACTGGAGTAATTTAAACTTTCTCTCTTTTTTGACTTTTGATGTATTTCCGTTCCTCTTAATCATCATTCATATGTACTTACTGATGGATTCTCGTTTGTTGATGAAACAAATCTGAATTGTATGCTTGCTGACGTAAGATTAACATAATGTATGATGACTTCCTTTGTATGTTTCAAGATGATACTTTATCTATATACAATGTAACTGGTGAGTTTACCATGTTCTTTTATTTTAATAGCAAGTGAGCACCATAGAAACAGTATGTTTCATCTCCATCTTGCTAAATGATTCCTTGCTCTTCTGTCATTTGCTAAAGCAATGGAGATATTATTTTTATTTTAGTCACATGTCGTGGCAGATATTTAGAAATGTGTGGCCCTTCGCATGACTGAATCCCATGCACGCAATAAAACACTCATCAATCATCCGTCACTCCGACAAGTTAAAAATTTGTCCACTCCGACAAGTTAAAAATTTGTCCAACCCTTCCCTGCACGCGCCAAGTGTTGGGCCGTCAGCAACAGACGTGACCATGGCCATGATTTGGAATCTACATCAAACATCAATCTCCATGCATGGGAGGGTCAACCTGTTCCTCTGAACATGATGATAAGGTTTCACTGGTAGTACCACTAGTTAATTTCAGTTTCAAGCCAGCTTTAGCGTAAACCAGTTCCATAGTTGTCGTTTAAAGTCAACGACAACATCAATTTAAAAAACAGAAAGAATACTTTCATGAGAAATTTAACGTAGAGTACCTGTCAAGCGCTAGTTGCCAATGTATGGCCTGGAGGGAGCTGCTCATGGAGGCGGTCGCCATGGTTGCTGCCATTGTTGGAGACTTGGAGGACTGGACGTGCGCGTACGACGGGTGAACTCGAGATCGAGACCTGTAATGCTATCCACCACTTGTAGCTGATCAAAGCAAAAACAAGAGACCGTACCCAGATATTTGACGGATACAAACAAGGCGGGCAGGAGGCGACAGACACGTCATCCAGGACGTACACGTACCGGTGTTTGATTACGATTTCTTCGTGGTCATAATTAAGATTTCCTGCGTTACGATTTCTTCCGATGATTTTGGAGGCCTCGACAAGTTTTAGATGATGCATGTTGCCCAAGTCTCTAGATCTGGACCACATGAATCTGGTCGTTTCTCATAAGCCAAAGTACGAATGGAGTATTCTCCAGGACGAACAACTTTTTTCGAGAACGTTAAAAGTCACGGTGAAATGCTGCTTACCACCGGTAATGACAAGATGCTATCAATATGTTTTTAAGAAACAAAGGTGTTCGCACCATCTAGTGGTATCAAGCGCGCGAGGACTCGACGTGCTCCGGTCATTTGGGAAGGAGCTACGGCTCGGGAGAAAGCACATGCCGTCACGGGTCCAGATCTGCACCAAAAACTGGGCTGTGCTTTCCCTGTCCATAGGGAGGCCACTGCCCCGGTCTATTGTAGACAGATCAATTATAGCTTTTAAAAATTAAAAACAGACAGCATCATTACATCGCTAAATTGGGAAGGATCAGTTCCAATCATAAAATTCCGAGTACAAAATATAAGGAAAGTCAGCACAGGCTGCAGCAAACAGCAAACCATGCTTCAGGGTAGTCAATGATAAAGAAGTCGCTACCAAACTATCGAACTCCAAAAATTTACTACTACTGTCTCTGCTGTAAGAAATTCTTGGCACCTCAAAACTGTCCGACCGTCAACCTCACCTAGCGGCCTGTTGTGCTGCTTGAGCTGGCTCCACGATGTTCTTTGCTAGCATGTAAGTCCGCATGTTCAGGTTCTTCAAACTTTCGATAATCTGCTCGTGGCTGCAAAACATTGTTTCCCCACATAAGAGATGATGACATAGAGTATCAGGTAATATTTCAGTCAATAGACAGCGATAAACAGATGCCTACTGGACTACATGGCAGTCCTGAAGTAGTTATCTGGCAAGGAAAAAGAGTAAACCTCTCCAAAGTGAGTAATACAGTAGGACCAACTTACACATTGACTTGATTTGTTGCCATGATAAGAGTTCCTGACACAGAATCGATCTTGGCATCCAGTTTTGAATTCTTAATCAAGTTCATTATCCACAATTCAGCCTCATCATAGCTCATGTTGAGCTTCTCTGCAAGCATGCTGTCATAACAAATGTTCTGTCAAAACCCAAGTTCCAATGTCATGCATAAAACTGTGACTTGCAAAATTATAAAACATAGCCCTTAAAGGTTAGAACATGTTTTGACCCCCACAATGCTACACTAAGGCCCCCATTTGGTAGGATCTCAGCTGCCATTTAAAGCTGTAACTAAACGCTAATAGAAATTTTGCCAGTCCCTATAAGGCGAGTACAAAGTCAGAATTACTCACCCAATATTGATGCTCCGATGTATACGGCAGTAAGTCTCAAAGATAAACAGACGAGCATTTTCAAGAAACTCATCTCTCAAAGGAACAGTGACAAAGTGTCCATCCACAATGCGCTTTCCCAGAAAAGGGTCATTCAATATAACCTATAAAGGCAGCCATTAAAACACAAGAAAGGTTAGTCAGCAACACGATCATATTTTCCATTGCCTACAATTTAGCAAAGAAAGATGCAGATAACTACAAACAAGATGCAGAATACTAAAAAAGACATTTTCAAAAATCTAATTGCAAGATGCAGATATGTCAAGATGTAGCAATCACAAAAGGTGAAAGGCTATGCATGCAGAGATCACTAACACCCATGGTGCACCCAAATGGAATGAAAATTTTGGCATGTTGAAAAAAGTTAGTTTAGCCTGCTGTCATACAAAGGTAGATGCGTTCCAAAAGCACGTTTAGCCAACAAAAGAAAAGAAAATCTTTGTCTTTCAAATATTTGAATATTCCAGCAAGCATATAGGCACATGCACTTAAGCTCAATGCAATACACTGGATGCCCATGCCCATGACAGGTGCTAAATAAACCTGAAACGTACCTGTTCACATTCCCCAAGTTTCTTTTGTGCCCCATCAAAATCATAGTTCACATACAAGCATTCCAGGAATTCAGTTATAGGATCTCTGTAGCTATTCTGCTCCTGCTGAATAACTTTAATCAACTCTTTAAGCATATTCCTTCTCCTTTTGTTCACAACAACTGCAGTAGCTAGGTACCTCAAAAGATGGTGTGCATTTGTCTGAATAGCATTCAAATATCTGAAAAGAAATGAGTTCACATGCTTACATAATATTAACATCAAAGAAAAATAGTACAAATTTGAACTGGATGATGTAATAGAAAATAATTTCCTGAAAAAAAATTATTTTCACAAATATATGTTAACAAATTTAGCGGTTCCTGAATACTTCCAGATATTTTGAGCGTGATAAATTTCACAATTAAATTAAATGCATATGATGCTTTATCTTTTGTTAATTTCTACTTTGAAATTTTGAAACATAAGAATTGTAAATATCTTGCTAACTATTAATAGCATCAAGTGTAGATATATTTGTAATGGGTGGCATGCATATTTTGAGGTCTACTGACAGTAACTCTACAATGAAGATAAGCACAATGATCCTTAGTTAGAAGGTTCGTAAGTTTTACTTCGAAATTTCGAATCCTGAAAGATTTTTCCAATGTCTTACTAACTACTGAGAGTGTCAGTTACAGTGATATTTTTAATGGCACACTCTATTGAACAACTTTGATAGAATGCTATCAGCCACAAATAACATAAGAACCGTCATTTTGAGTATATAAATAGACAAACCTGTCCTGGAAAAACAGATCAATTATCCCATTTCTACCATTCTCATGGTTAAAGAAGATAAAAAGACTCCAATGCATCAGCCATATCCTATTCTGGAGCTGGTTTAGTGGCGATGAGAAATTCTGCCAACAAATCAAGGAAACAGAAAGATTGTCAGATAATATATAAACTAACAACAAAGAATATCAAAGAATAGAATCCGAAACGTTGTGATGAAAACCTTTGAATCAATTATTTCTTTCAAGCGGTTGAGCTCTTCCAATGCAACATCCCAGTTCTGCATTAGAATCTCAGCTGCCAATTTTCCCCACAGCGCACTCACGCTCCTCTCACTGTTTGTGCACAAAGCACGATACTGGTAAAGATAGTCAGCAGCCCCCGAGTAGTTCCCACACTCAAATTGGAATTTGGCATACTGGTACAAAGCTTCGATCTGATCAGGACCAATCTGCAGCATTAATAAGAATAATTCAATTAGTTGGTTAACACATAACACGAAAAACAATAGAATGTGCACACCTTCACTGGCTCTTGATTTCTTGTTTAGTTATTATCCACAATGCTTCAAAAATTGTTAAATAGCAGTGCATCCTAACAGTCCTAAACAAATAGAACACTAAACCATTAGGGTCTAGAGACAGCGATAGAAAATCTCTGGATTATTCCTCTTTACAGAGCTCGGTGGATGTGAAACCTATGTCACTAAACACCAAATCCAACTGATCTGATGAAACGATCTCTAAATAACACTTTGAATTGTGCATGCCACCAGCTAACTAAACCTCATTATCACGGTGCTGCGACATGCATATAGAGACAACAAGTTCCACCCAACTAAATAAAGGTTTCCTCACAATATTGCCGAAAGAGAAAATTCCGTGCTCTCTGTATCTACCGTTCAAGGTGACATTGTCCCAAAGAACGTCAAGCAATTACATAATCCTGCCACTAACTTCACAAACACATCTTGTAACACAAACAACATAAATCCACAGCTCGAGCAGGCAGCGAACACAAACCTGGAAGCGCTCCTGGAGCATGCGGATGTTGTACTGCTTGTCGGGCCTGAGCTCCTGCACGAGCTGCGGGTTCTGGAGGAAGGAGACGATGGGGGCGGCGGCCGCGTCCAGCGACTTGAGCCTGGCGAGCACCTCGGTGCGGCGCGCGACCATGTCGGCGGGGACGTCGTCGGTGCCGTGGAGCGACTTGTGGATGTCCATGGCGTAGTCGACCATGTTGGTGCCGTTGAGGAGGCGGATCTTAGCCTCGAGGATCTCCTCGTCCTTGTAGAGCTGCCGCTCCTGCAGGAACTCGAGCAGCGGGAACACCAGGTGACGGTCCAGCTGCGCCGCCATGCGCGCGGTCAGGTCGTGGTCGCCCATAGCCGCTCTCCTCGTCGGGGTAGGGTTAGGGTTTCTGAGGTTTCGCAAGATGGCGGCGCGGGGAGGGAGAAGGCGAGACCGCGGGGCGGAACCTCAGAAATAGGTTTCTCGGGTTTGTTGCGCAGAACGCGTCAGAGGACAGGATCCGCGTCCGTTGGCAAGGCAGTTTTGAGAAAATAGCCCGATCCCCTTGCCGCTAAAGACCAACTATCCCGGAAGATAACGTTTGGGAATTCAAAAATAAGAATGAGAAAAATGGAAAATAATAAGAAGAGATATGGATATTCATTCATCTGCTATATTAAAACTCAACCATTCATTTATTTTTCACATTTCAAACAGCATCTTAATGCTGTAAAAAATATATATCTCTTTACATCAAGAATCGTGCAGATTTCTTTATAATTTATACTCTATAAATATGTGAAAAATACACACTTGCACGTAAATAAAAGTATAGATTATTTGAGGCAGAATTAGAATGCATGGCATTTCACACCTATGAGCATCACGAAATTATCCCAAAATAGTGAGTGCACCGAACTGTAAGCATCTGAAAGTGTATGCAGGATCTTTTGTGGATTTTGAAATGAATTGTGACAAATAATGAAAGTATTTAATAGCATTTTATGAGTATACAAGGATTATCGCCCCTCCAAAAAGGGAGAAAATTGTTGGCTACTGCTTCGGCGTTTTTAGTATTTATATCTTTCTTTAGTCATAGGACTGTTGTATTATCAAGAGGGTTTAGCATTTTCTGTCGTGAAATTAGTTAACTGATCAAACTTTTTCTTTTTATCCTGATCATAATCATTTGTGTTTGATCACTAGCTTCGGACTTGTCCGGTAACAAACCTGTCCGCCCAATGACCGAACTCTCGGACAGTGACCGAACTCTAAAGAGAGAGCATGCAGTCACTCTAGATTTATTCAGGAGTCTGAACTTGTCCGGCATCGAACATATTCGATCTAGCTGTGGACTCCAAAGAGTTGTCCAAAGAGCCGAACTAGTCTGCTCCTACGGACTAGTCCGAGCTCAGATTTGTCCGTCAAGGCCTACAGCCTCTAGAGTTAGTATTCTTCGAACTTGTCCGCTGGACAGACAAACTTTAGAGCAGTTACCGTTGAGCCCGATGTTTGAATTTATATTAGACCTCCGGACTAGTCCACTCCTGATATTTTTAAAAGACCATCTTTGATTGATCTATGTAATCTCCTTTTCTCCCACATCTTAAAGTTATCAAAAGCATTCACACCTTTTCGAATTGCGTCCTAAGACCCACTAAGATTCACCTCTCCTTCTCCACTCATTCTTCATTGAATCTTCTGGTTTTAATTGAAAGAAAAAAAAATTGTGAGTACTTCATCTTTTGATTCGTTTTGAGCACTTTATCTTTTCATTAAGATTTATTACTTTTAAAGATTCATCTTCTTTTTAGATGACTAAGTGTTGTCTAAAATCCATCAAAAACATTGAGATGAGATCAAAAAATCGTTGCCTATTCCACCCCTCTGCAACTTTCAGCATCGCAGGCAGCTGTTATATAACATTCCGCAAAGTTACAGGCAGAATTTACTTTACAAGTTGTCCTCACCCAGCCTTTCTTTTGGGACCATGCTACTCGAACTCTAATCGGTACAAGTACAACAGCAAACACTATCTTTACAAACCCAAGAATTACTTACTGAATTCTAGCTCAAAATTAAAAAAAGAAAAAAAAGGAGCAACACTAATGGCCAACTCAACTCAAGGTATCAACATGAGATTTTTTTTCTCCTCTGTGTTTAGTCAGTCTACTTTGTATCAGTAACGATGGACCCATCTGTTTGAAGCTTCAGGCTGAGGTTGCTGAACCTTTGCCTTGAGTACTGCCTAGACGCCTTCCTCCAGTCCGTGCCAGCCTTCATCATGGTCGTAAACTCATCAAAGCTTATCTTCCCATCCTGAGAAAGAACAAAAGCACAGATAACAAATTGTTTTTAGGATTACAGTAGGATTAGACTGGTTCAACGCGTATCATATGGCATTTGAACAGATCAAGACTAGTCATTCTCAACTAACAGTTATCATTGCCCTTATCCTATCCATGTCTGACCCAAAATGCCAATTTTTAACACAAGTATATGACCGGTGATAACAATCGACAAACCTAATAAACTATGTCTTGAAAATATATTAGAATTAGAACATGATTGCTACTTGGTCATAGACAAACAACAATATCATATTTATGGACCTACTATGATACTACTTAATGCAGCTTTATCCACACTCCAACGTTTCCATCTCATTGACTTGTTCATTAAAATTTACGAAGAAAAAAAATGTTACAAAGTAGTTTCATGGAATGTAAGGTATATTTTGCTGACCTTATCTGTGTCCACATCACGGATGATGCTACTAATAATATCATCGTCATTTCCCTCTAATTCATCAGCGAAAGCCTCTCTGAGCTCTTCAATTTCTATGTAGCCGCTGTTATTTTGGTCAAAGTACGTGAAAGCCTTCTTGATATGCTCATCATTGCCTATTTTTCGCACATGGATAGACACAGCAACAAATTCTCCATAGTCTAGGGTCCCATTTTTATCAACATCAGCCTGCAAAATAGCAAAAGTAACATAAACCAGTTTCTCCAAGATATTTTTGCTCTAGAGTAGACACTATTTGGTAAGGAACTTACAGCATCCATCAAAATCTTAATGTCTGAATCAGGCATCTGGTTTCCAAGTTTACGAAGGCCATCCTTGAATTCATCATAGGTTAGCTTGCCATTTTTGTTCACGTCCATTCCATCAAACATTTGCTTTATATCAGCTACTTCCTCTAAAGAGAGATGCTCAGCAATCACCTAAATATGTTTAAGCATTAGGTAAGTTAATCATTCAAGAGGAAAAATAAAGCGAGTTAATTTAGTTAGAGGCCAGTTTATTTGTATGGTAATTAGTGCACATTATACACAATCAATTACATATTGATTTTTTTTGTTCATTCATTTATTTTGGTACATTTATGTAAAAAGTCTTACCCTAAGAGCTTTCTTCTTTAACTTGTTCATTGCTGCGAATTGCTGCAGTCTCGCTCGGACAGTGTCACCAAGAGGAATGTCCGGCATCTTTTTAGAATCATGCAGCCATGGATGTTCTGCTCATTTAGTTCACATTGTCAGAAAAACAGTGCAATATACTTGAAGCATGCAATTATTAAAGTGGAGATTTACCCCATGCGACACATAAATGTAGGACCATACTAAATGAATGTTTGCACAGAGAATCAAACTTTTACCCCTCGGGTGGAGGAGCTATTAAAGTTTCAGTGGAACTACCTGAATGAGAAATAGACCTGAGAAAGTTTTAAATTAACCAGCTTATGACCATGTAGGTTTGTAATTTGTAAATTGCCACACAGGAAATGCATATCCAAGAATCTCCCCATGTAACATTCAAGTCATCATAACAAAAGCAATGAAATAGCATTCTATTACTTCCTGTTGTGCACCGGGAACAGGGAATAGTAGTGCTTACCAAGTACTTGTGCTGCAGTAAGCCTCGTGATTGGGTTTGGGTCCAGCATACGCTTGACAAGATCTTTAGCAGGTTCAGATACTCTAGGCCATGGATCTCTTTTGAAATCAACAACAGAGCGTATAATAGCCTGTGCTACTCCTTGTTCAGTCTCTGCACAGCCTCACATGTATGCTGTTACAATTGTGCTTTAACTACCCACAAACAAATTGGTCTAGTAACTCTAGTCAAGAGAAAAAGTACCTGCCCAAAATGGTGGCACACCACAAAGGAGTATGTAAAGTATCACTCCTGCACTCCAGACATCAACTTCAGGACCATAGTTTCGCTTTAAAACTTCTGGAGCCATGTAGTATGGACTGCCCACAATTTCAGAAAACCGCTCACCTGCACATGGAAGCCACTGGTAATCATGAGTAAATGTTCACTTTTTCCTGAAAAGCATGCTATACATATTTCTAATCAATTGTGAAAAGAAATTTAGCTAAATTTTCAGGGAATAAGACACAGTACAATTGGTAGTTGAATGTGCGCTTCACTTTCTCATAGTACTATGCAGGGATGACAAGCTCCATTTATTCAATTTTAAGTTCTTGAGGATCAATTATTAACAAAGCATACCAGGCCTGAAACACACAGACAGCCCAAAATCAATTGCCTTCAGAGGGGAATTCTCCTTCTTGTTTGCGTATAAGAAGTTCTCTGGTTTAAGGTCCCGGTGCATGACACCATTCCTGTGACACATCTTTCACCGCAAAAAGAACAATAACACATGTCATGAGATACTGAAACAGCAAGAAATAACGATGGGATAAATGAGGAGCCATTGGCAACTAAATCCTAGATCCTGCATGAAGACACTTAAAAATTTCCGAATCAGGATACTGTTTTGCATTCAACGTTGAAGTTGATTCATATAGCTCCTTAAAAGCCAATTCACTTAATCTCATCACTCTTAATACTAACATGAAATGGTCCCAAGGTTTAATAGACATCGTCCTGAAATTTATCTAGCCTATGGTCAGCTAAAGCAACATGTTTCATAGACAACGACGCTGATCAAATCACGAACAAAACAGTCAGTGCGAATTACTGAACAACTTGAACAAGAAGCAAAAACAAGGTTTAACAGCCACTGCTAGTAATCATAAAATAGCAACGGTATGCAATAAGCTAGTATATAGTTAAGAAATCTAAGAATCAAGAGAAGATACCGTCGCTCACCTGGACTACCTCCACGATGGTGCGCGTGACAGCAGCGGCCGCGCGCTCGGTGTAGTGGCCTCGCGCGACAATCCTGTCGAAGAGCTCCCCTCCCTCGCAGAGCTCCATGACTAGGTGCACGGCGTCCTCGTCCTCGTAGGCGGCGTTGAGGCTGACGATGTTGGGGTGCGGCGGCATGTTTCGCATGATGTCCACCTCCCGGCGCACGTCCTCCACGTCCACCGGCGTCCGCAGCTTCTTCTTCGATATCGATTTGCACGCGAACCGCGCCCCCGTGGCCGTCTCCGTGCACAGGTACGTGATGCCGAACTCGCCGCGCCCCAGCTCGCCGCCGAGCTCGTAACGTGCGTTCAGGTCCCGCCCCGTCGGATCCCGCAGCACCACCAGCCCCGGCCGAGCCGGCGGCGGCGGCGCCCCGCGGTTGTACGAGGCGTTGTAGGGGTTGGCCTTGTGCTTCCGCCGGTTCTTGCGGCCGCCATGCGTCGGCGGCGTGCCGCAGCAGTTGCCCATGGCCGCGACCGAGTGACGCGGATTCGGGAATCGGAATCCGGCGACCTGGAGTCAGTCCCGCACCGGAGCCGACAGAAAGCGGAAAAATTGAACTGGAATTGGGGGAAACCCGTGGGCTTTGTACGGGGACTTGTAGTGTGAAGCGGGACGGGGAGAAGTCCACGAATTCTGGACGCGTTCTAGAAGCGGGCAATTGACGCCAGCGCGAACTTGCAGAAAGGTGCAATCTTTCTCGGGCTTTTGCGGAGAAGATTGCCGTGGAATGGAGGAATTTTTTGTCTGTATTTTTTTCTGTGAAATTGAACTGAATTTTTTCAAATTTTGTAATTTTTTTTAAAATTTTTGCATTTCAAATAAAATCTAAGTAGAAAAGATTCGACTTTTTTCAGAGATTATGTAGATATGGTAGAGATTTTCATAGAATTATTACGGGCTGTCAGGATAATCCCGTGAGGAATGGAGCAGCTAATGTTTGTTTCTGGAAATGCGTTGAGTCAGCAATGGAATAACACTTTTCAGCTATTGTCCAAGAACCTATTTTGCCCTGCTAAGAGTTGTCGGTTTATAAATAGGACCATCACCTGGTTGTCTCCCTCCCTCATGTTCATGATGATATGATATGCCCCTTTCGATATGTATTCTGCCTATTAAGCATATTTTTAAGACTCTAAAAATCAAGTACTGGTACATTTTTGAATGAATTGATTGTTAAGGATCCATGAATTAATTGGCTGTTAAAGAGCTGTTTGAACTGCGAAAATTTTAAGAACATTGTGGTTTTAAACCATTCGAAACGTGAAAATTTTCAGTAGCTGTGATTTTATATCATTCCCCACGATGTAGATGCTACTGCTATTGAAGAACAGCATGACAATACTACCACCGCAAGATTATATTATAGAATAAATGTATTTGTACTACTCCTAATGTAATAAATACAGTGCATCAAAGAAAAATATCAGGAGCCAGAAAATTTCTGAGTTGGGCATGATGAGATGAGTTAACATATGATAAACAAAAGGGATTTCATGTTTGATGCCTTGCATATTAGAGACCTTTAGGAATAGAAAAAATTGGAAAAGGTATGTGAACAATACGCGGAAGTTTGAAAACTACACAGGGGGGGGGGGGGGGGGGGTT
>BCLG01000926.1:83290-109029 GCA_001602295.1 Zoysia matrella
CCTGATACTTCTAACTATAATAATGAGCATTCACTCTGCAATGTTGACTTGAAAAACTAACATTAAGATAACTCAATGTTTATTCATAACGCAAACTTGATATATTATATACACTTATTTTGACTGGCAAGGTACAACCTATCGTGACAAAACTTAAACGTCACTCCAAATCATGACAACCTTCAAGGGGAGTTATATGGCGCAGTCTATATTATTCTAACCAAATATCCTAACTCTAGAATATTCATATTCTTATCTAATATCTAGATAGTTATTACCATATCTAAGCATCTAGCTTCTGCACCTAAATTTCTACTCCTTTTGTCCTAAAATATGGGTCGAATCTGAGGTTATCTCCCATTGAGGGTTATAAAAAAAATTAAAACGTGTAACTTGGAAGATTCCCTTCATTATTGTTTGAATTTTATTATCGTAATAATCAATAATAGAGTTTAATTGTTACTAAAAACTTTACCCAATTTATTAACACTGTCTTCAGTGTGTTGCTTTGTGTCTTAAAAGCATGCTTACTCCATGGATGAGGAGTTATTTTACTGAGCCATGCAGGTTCCTATTCGTTGGCATCCGAGTTGTAAACCATCTCTGCCTCCGATCCCATTGCGGCCAACCCACCAGCACAACTTGGGTGAATTGTTTGTTAATAAAACTATTTTTATAAAATTATAAAACTAAACCGGCCTTTCTCTGTTTCATAATTTGGAATTAATACATATCTGATATCTCCTACCCTACTGAACTAAGCTGGGCAAGGTTGACGAACCGAATAAGGTTTTATGTGTTGTCGGTGTTTTGTATACCGACACAGTAAATTTATATGATCAGACGGGAAATCGTGCATTTTTGGAATCGAATGGTCTAGGTAAACCTGGTTCGGGCTACCTCGAGGCGTAATACCCTACGTTGAGAGGCGAGAGATCGATCGTATAAAGAACACGAAGAAAACAATGTGCAGGGACTCCGAACGGATCGAGAGTCTCGAACTCACGTGTGATGGGGTGATTACAGGTGGTGGTAGCCCGTTGTGTGTGTTGTTGTTGTTCTACTTACTCGTTACCCCTTGTTCAGCTAATCACCCAGGCACCTCTCTTATAGGGTCAGATCTGGGTTGGCTTGACTGAACCATGGTTGGGATGACTGGACCATAGTTTGAGCGTTTTGTCGCCTATAAAAACAAATGACCCTTTGACAGGTGGGGTCACGATCTCCAGTGAATCATGCTCTCTGTCGTTTGGAGCAGACGGTTGGGGCCTCCCGTTCGTACTCCTGTTCACTGAGAGAACAGAGTTGCTTTACTGTTCAGCTTTATGGTCTGGTGAGTTGTTTCTTGTTCATTCGGGTAGTTGCGAAATCTTCCATAAAGCTTATCTTCTTCACGTAACTGCCCATTGTCAAGAATTCTTAAATCGACGTAATTGTTGAAGTAGTAACTGCTTCCTAGCGGTCGGCGGACAAGTCCCGACCGCTAGTATCCCGATAGCTCGGGTCCCGACCGCTAGGGGTCGGGACAATCACGCCTACTTCGTCTTCAGGTCTTGATGAGGCTTCCTGACCGCTGAGGTCGGACCGCCTTCGTGAAGTTTTTGGTGGGCCGTTGAACCGTGGACCGTAAGTGGGCCGTGTTGTTGGAATCAATCCGTAGGTACCCGAGGTATACTATCCCGACAGTAGCCCCCAAGCTCTGCGCCGTTTGCGACCTCTGTTGAGGCGGCGCTGGGCTATTCGTCTGCGAATCCTGCTCTGATCCTGCGGGAGCGCGCGTGCGTCCGTGAGGCGTAGCTCCGGAGCCCCCGAGCGACTTGAAGGGTCGGTCATGGGCTGAAGCGCTGTGCCGACTATCACTCGTTGATGATTGATTCTACAAAGGCGCGCGAGCGCGCCCGTAGAGCGTAGCCCGAGCGACCGAAGGATGCAATGATTGTTCCTATTAACTAATCATTGCATTTAGAGAGTGGTCATATTGAATGATGCAATGATTGTTTCTGATCTAAATTTACTCCTGGATTCTTTGTGACCAGGATTCATGTTAGCAAAACAATACAGTGCTTTGTAACCAGGACGCTTCCTATGTGGCATGTCTTTGCAATTCCTCTCTGTCTGCAGTTGTTTATTCAACTTGATGGTGTTGATGAAAATCAATGTTTCTATGGGATAGGAGGTACAGACAGGTAATATTCTGAAACTTGCTTAATTTACTTTGTGTTGCACTCATTTTTTACTGTTTAGTATTTGAACAGCTGCCTATAGTTCGTTATGGCTTCTACATTTGTGTTAGAATAATATGTAAATCCTAAACCCACATATCCAGCTGATCTCCTAGCTTACCTGTAAATACAGTTTTTTTTAACATTGTGTCCTAGCTTATTACAAACTTCGATGTTCCTATTACCATCAGGATGTGATTTTTTATAAGATACAAGCTATCAACCTCATAGTTCTGGAGTTGATATAGCTGCTTCTCAACATCAATTTGCACCATTTTAGATCAAACTATATAGCTGTATCAATTTTCTTCCACTACAATTTCTTACCTTCATAGTATCTGTACTGTCCACGGCAATTGCCGCGGGGGCAGTGAACTAGTTTCTTTATAGCGAGTCGGCGCTATAGAGAAGATACGGCCTTGATAAAATTCTTTTCTTCACGATGGCGCCTCGAGTCATCATCCCCAACAGCTTTATTCCTTTCCCGCGCAACCGTCGCACCATCATGCATCATGCCCCAGTGCCAGCCAGCCAAACCTTTCGTGCGCATCCCATCCCTGATCTATCCGCACATTTATTTTCTTACAAATTCAATCAGTATAGCCTAAACCTCCTTGATCTGTTCTTGCGTTACGAGTTCGCGCTGCCAATCTGCCGCACGAGCGAACTCGGTCGCGCCGCCGATCACCAAGCAAGCTAGCTAGCTGTCCCGTGCTACAGCCGTCCAGACAGACCGCTCAGCGGCGGCAAAGAAATGAGGATCATGGTGCGGACGCTGCGCGGGGAGCGGGTGGCGCTGGACGTCGACGGCGCGACGACGACGGTAGCGCAGGTTAAGAGCGTGGTCATGGCACGGGAGCGCGTCCCGGTCGAACTGCAACGGCTCTTCTTCGCCGGCCAGCACCTCGACGACGACGACGCGCCGGTCGCGCGCTACGGCGTGCAGAACGGCTCCGTCGTCTTCCTCAGCCTCCGCCTCCGAGACGATGCGCCGCCGCAGTACGTACTTGATCCTCGCTCTTCCAGGTTTTTTTTCTTCTTCTCGTATGGTGAACGACATGTTAATTGACTGGTCGTCATCACTCAATCATCCGACATGGTAGCAGACAGGAGAAACGTAACGTGCAAACGAATCTAGGACCGGTTACCGGGAAGCAAGCAGCAGAACAGCAACAGCATCCGGTGCACGTCCACGACGAGGACGGCGGCGACAGGACCATCAAGAGGAGGAAGCCCGCAGTATCGCAGCGGTCGCTCCGCAAGATCCTCTCCCGCGTGCACCTGGACGTGTGGACGCGCCATCACGACGCCAAGTTCCTCGACCTGCTGCAACGGCACACGGCACATTACGGCCGCGGCGCTGGCGACCTGACGCCGGACGACTGGTCGTGCATCAGCGTCGAGCTGAACGCGGCCACGCGGTCCGCGTTCTCCGTCGAGGAGCTGCAGCGGCGTCTCGCGGAGTTCCGGCGCGAGCTCGACGCCGCGCGCCGGGTCAGGTGCCACCCGCGCTTCGAATACGACGCGCGGCGCCGGGTCGTCGTCGCCACCGAGGCCGAGTGGAAGCGATACTTGCTGGTGAGTGGTGCGGCCGCGCCGGGCGATCGATCGATCGCCCGTCCCTTCATTTCCCCCGCGTATGGAAGTTTTCGAGGGAAATGATGTCGATCGTGGTTTGGGGAATGGTTTGTTTTTCAGGATAATCCGGAGGCGGCGGCGTTCGAGGGGAGGAGCCCGCGCTTGGGTCGGCTCCGCGCGATTTTCTCCGGCGACATCGGCGGCGCGGAGACGCGTGAGCACGGCGGGGCCAAGAGGTGGCTCGGCAAACTGCTGCGCAGCTTTGGGCTCCGGTGTATGTTCTGAAAAAAAAAAATCAGCTTGACAACTATTGTTAGTGAGAAGCAGGCCGAGAACGAGGCAACGCTGATTCGTACGAAAACATTTGGGCCAAGCCCGTCACTTCAGAACGGCCGGCCCAACCCCGTTTCCTTACAATGAAATTCCTCGCTCACCTAACCTAACCCAGTAGCACAGGCTTACTGATCAGTCCGACCGTGTCATAACAAACCGACGATGAACTGACTGTTAACGGGTCCGACATTTTCACCATCCGCGCGCAGTTAAGGTGGCGACGATGTCCGGGCGCCGGGGGCAGCGATCCGTAACCGGATGGCGCGCGTCGTGAACCGTCGACATCCGACAACGTCCCCGGGCGAGAAGGCCACGCTACATGCATCGTTCGGCTCTGTTAAATTTCACACGATTTTGGATTAGCGGACCAGATGCTTGATGAATTTTCGATGTACAGTGCCAGAGACAGAGACCCTGGGCTCCGCTGCGGCAACTAACAGCACTGCTTTTGGTAGGTACGGGCCCTGTTTAATTCGCTGAAATCCTTGAAAAAAGCAAGCAGAGTGTGTGCAATCAGCCCAGGCCAGCACTAACCGGGAGCATGATTTGCCTTTTCCAGCACTTGCATGGCCGCGTATGCCTCTCCATCGCCTTTCCATTTTCTTTTCCTTTCCTTAATTTCTTCTGATAGGATAGCGAGCAGTCGTGTCGTCCGTTATCGACGTGAGCCGCACACAATACTGCGGGGTGAATGATCATCCTTCATCATGTGTTCCATATTGTAGAATAAAAAAAAAAGGATAAGGAGATAGCAGTAGTGTATTATCCAGTCGGTACAATAGTTGGGTAGGCCCAAAGATAGCCCATCTCGAAAGCGATTACTAAAGCGAGATGGCATCGCTTTGAGCACTCAGTTTCGTTAATTTATCTATCATTCGTGGTGGTATGTACGCCCATGCTCATGACCTGAAATTCTGAACCGTCGCTGTCCCGCTGTCAGTGACGCCACGAGTTATGTCCGTGTGAAACTCAACCACCACGACCCGTCGACTTCCCCGATCCCCTCACGAAAGGAACGCGAATAAGAAAAGATTAGTACGTGATCATGCTAGCTGTTACCAGCTAATAACGAAACGGGTCACTACATCGACATGGCTGCACCCGACCGGTGCCGCGGGTCGCCGTCCTGACCGCGACGCCTCTGGTCCCGCGCGAGCGAGTCGAGTTCCTCCGTGCTCGCGCGCGAGCAGGAATATTTTACCTGGTCCGTCTCGCCAGGTCACGGCTCACCACGGCAAAATTAAAAAAGAAACGGTACGCCACCAGCGTCCGAGTGGTGCCCGGTGACTCGGCGCGCCGAGACGAGACGAGCGCGACGGGGACGAGGTGAGAGCGACGGGCGGCGAGCTACCCGATCGCACACGTGCCCCGCCGGTGGACGGACGGAGCCAGCCAGCCAACGCGCCGGGGTCGCGTCGCGCGCCTCACCGCCCGAGAGGGAGAGGCGAAGGAAAGCGGCCGGCGAGCGACAAGAGATGTTCCGGCGTCGCACGAACACGAAGCCGAACTCGCATCGCGGCCTCGCGGGCGAGGCGAGGGGTCCCGGGCCCGGCCGGGACACCTCATCCCCGAGGAAAAGAGCGAAAGCGACGGGCTGCCGGGCGTCCCAACCCCGCTATGCCACCTCGCGCGGGCACGGCAGCAAGCAACACACTTGATCGCGAAGTAAAATACGGCCGTGATGACGACGACGACGATGATGGCTTACGAAGAGAGGACCTTGATTGTTGTTACCTGGAGTTGTTTAAACTTCAAACCACGACGACGTTTGGTCGGACTCTGCAGCTCCCGGAGAACTCTAGCTAGACGACGACAAAATCCTGAATAGTGCTCCCTGCGAAGCTTCTGGGCTGATTCTGTCCTACCGTTGTCTCAGTGCGAAAGCTCTATCCCCATTCCTCTCCTAGGAAGGCAGATCGGCTGTCACACACCACTGTCAACCACGCGTGCTTACCACGGCTCAACTAATTTACTGTCCGGTAAGTACAATTAGTTACCGTAACACTGTCAAGTTGGCGGTGTCCGCGGATCAAGAACCGAACATTCTTCGACGAGATTAAAGAATCGCCAACTTGCAAGTTGCAACTCTCCCAGTCTCCCCCAATCTCCAGGTGCACTGGAATCCAGGGACACGCACGCAGCGCGGTTCATCCCGGCCGGTCACCGCGAGGTCCGCGACCCAGCTCAACCCAAGCCCGCGCGCACTGCTGTTTAGCTTGGCCCCTTCCGCCGACAGCTACGTGTCACCCGCGCGCGCCAGAGGACAAGGCCGCGGCCCCATCAGCCATGACCAAGCATCCATCCATCATGATCCATCCGTCCTCTGCTTCTTGATATACCGCAGCCGCTCCAGTCTCCACACCTGCTCCGCGCACCACGGCACGCACCGTTATTCACCAGCACCAGCACGCTGCCACGGACACGGCGAGTTGCATGGTGGCGCCTCCTAGGAGCTTCCCGCCGGCGACGACGACCAGGACCACCACCACACCCGCGCGGCTAGCACATGTTGCATGAGCAGCAGGCGCCGGCACCGGCAGCACCTCCACCGGTGGTAGTACCTTCGGCGCCGAGCAACGAGGACGATGGCGACGAGGAGGAGTCAAGCGCCACCACGTTCCGCGACATCCACCCGCTGACCCCCGACGTCGCGCCGACGCCCACTCCGACGCCGCCGACGCGCGCGGGGTCCGCCGCGTCCTGGGACACCGCGAGCCACCGGTCGTTCTCGTCCGAGGAGCAGTACATGACGATGAGCCACGAGTTCACGGCCATGGTCGCCGCCGGGGCGACCATGCAGACCGGCGCCAACAACAGCAGCGGCGACGGCCCCGGCACGGACCCGCTCACCAGCATCGGCGAGGACGAGATGGAGGAGACCAACCCGCTGGCGATCGTGCCGGACAGCCACCCCATCGCGACGCCCGCCAGGAGCAGCAGGGCGCCGCCGCTCGACCTCGAGGTCGTGCCCGAGGCGCCGCCGCCGCAGCCGGTCGAGGCCAGCCAGGTCAAGAAGGAGGAGGTCGAGACCAAGGTCACCGCGTGGCAGACGGCCGAGATGGCCAAGATCAACAACCGGTTTAAGAGGGAGGAGGTCGTCATCAACGGATGGGAGACCGAGCAGGTGGAGAAGGCGTCCGCGTGGCTCAAGAAGATCGAGGTAATTTTTGCTCGACCAGAGACAGAGAGATTTCCCCTTCAGTTTTATTTCCTGAGATGATGATCCACATGAGTGCTTGCAAGTTGCAACGTATCGTCTTTGTTTGCTTCGTAAAAAATTGTTTGCATCAAATCCATTTACCGCGCTTATATACTCATCATAGGGAAACAAATTTCTCATCACGTGTGTGCAGTGCAGAGTGCATACAGGGGAAAGAACGTGTAGTAAAACATGACGAACAGATATGATATAAACTGCCCTGCCAATTTTGATATCTGGTACAAATCAGTATGGATTAAACATCTTAGAAGACCTCAAATACATTCAGTAAAAAAAAAAAACGATATATGGGGTGGTGGGCAAACTAACGATAGGGCTCTAGGCATCTTAAGAAGTCTGAGATATTCAGTCTTCTGCAGAAACAGGGAAGGTTTGGTCGTTCTTGAAAGTTCATTTTCACATCGTATATTTGATAGAGGCATGCATGATTGATGATCAATTGAGGCTGTTACAGTTCAATCAAGCTAGAAGTAGGTTACACAATAATCTGTTGCGTCGTCGGATCAAAGGGAAACCGCTGTCTGCTCTGATGTGACCACCATCATTATTCGTTCATCATCACTAAAGCGTTGGCGACACTAATCGGAGCCGGCTCGCTGACACACCCCGAAGATGCGTTCTGATGGCTCCATCGGTTTGGTTGATTTGATTCCGCAGAGGAAGCTGGACGAGCAGCGCGCGAAGGCGTTGGAGAAGACACAGAACGACATCGCCAAAGCGCGGCGCAAGGCGGAGGAGAAGCGCGCGTCGGCGGAGGCGAAGCGGGGGCTGAAGCTGGCCAAGGTACTGGAGCTCGCCAACTTCATGAAGGCCGTCGGCAGGGTGCCCACCAAGCGCTCCTTCTTCTAGCTCTTACCCTCGCCCAGTCGTCGCCTGTTCCCGGAGCTCGCTTGCTTGCCTACGAACGAACGATTCATAGCTACCTAGCTGTGAACTGTGATGTGCGATCGATGTATGCTGCTCATAAATCAACCATCATGTGCCGTGATGCATCCGAGAGAGAACAAACATCTTCTCGTAATTGTAAAGAAAGAAACAAAAAGGATATTGTATAAGTACTGTTGATGTGTCCTGCTTGTGTTCAGAACTGTTGGCGATTGTTTTTGTTTGGCTTTGCATACCCATCCGTGCGGTGCAGTGCTGTATGAACGATTAGTTTGCTTAAAACCTGCAAACAGTCCTTCAGAACCCAACGCTGCAAAAGCTATTGCACTGTTAGTGGAGTGATGAATAGGACTGCAATATAATGGAAGAACAGATAAGGCTTTCTTTCCAGCTTTTTCGTGACCGGCACACATTTTTCTTTTCCTTATCTTTTTCTGACGATGATATCAGCGCTGCATACGGATTACCAACATGTTTACATAATTCATACTAATATGTTAATCATCTCGAATCTTGATGAAGAACAACCACGAACACATGTTCATGCATCTGAAAACTCTGAATGAACATCACCACGCCCAACCGACGGGGAAGGGCGTGGAGACTTCAGGAACCCCGGTCTCCTTACGTCGTCGGAAGGCGCCATCGATGTGCCCTTTTCCTGACGCCAAGGCCAACCTTAGCTCGGCGCCATCCGCCATGCAGCTGAAACCGGGGCTTGATCCAAGGCACCGTCTAGACCGCCGCGAAAGCGATCCGTGTGGCGCGAGCGACCGGTGAGCAGGGAAGAGAAGGGGAGCGATAACGACGGCGCGCTCGCGGCGTCGACAGGGGAATCTGGCATCATTCGTGGCAGTGACGTCGTCGACGGCGAGATGCTTAGCCGCGTCTCGCTGGCGCGCGACGACGTGCAGGCCGGCGGGGGCGGATGGGGACGGGCACTTGGAGCGGAATCGGAGGATCTCAACAGCTGGGTTAGAGCAGCAGTATTACAGCGGTTGATGCTAAAACAAATTTATTTTGTTATTTCCGTTATTACGCTTCAGAAAAAAAAAATACTTGTGTCTGAAAGCATGTCTTCGATAATAAAAACTTGCCCTCGGATGCCAATTTCGCCAAATCCTCCACCACGCGCGGACATGGGCCAGGCCAACCGACTCCAATATCGCCAAATCGGCCCAGAGCCTGCCAGATTTTTTTTTTTGACACCGAGCCTGCCAGATTTGACCGAACCAAACAGAGACGTCCGGGTCCGCGTTCTGTCACAATCCATGCTTCGCTATGGGCTTATGGCTAGGCGGCCTCAATTTCATCAAGCTACAGAGACAAATAAAATCTGTTCTAGTCTGAACAAATGTTCTAAATAGACTGGGTCTTGGAGAGATATCTAAACAAATTGAATCTCTCTCTTGAGTGAGTATCGTGTATTTCAACTTTTTATTGTCGATGCTGTGATCTAAATTAATAATTTACAGTCATGCAATTAGATTTTCCGCAAGTTTAGAGTTCTCGTATCCTTGTACGTTTGCAGAGCTGGTTGTCGACAGAACAAGTAGTTGGGAATGGAAACAGCAATTTGAGTTTAGTTATTCATGCTGAGAGCCTCGAGGCACAAGTCCAACGTCTCTTAATTACACCTTTCGGACTAAACCCAAGTACGGGAGAGCGTATGGTGGTCAACAAAAAGTGGGTCCCACACGTCAGAGTGCGACTGCCGCGTACTCCCCGCGTACTCCTACGGCGTAGCCGTTGCTAACTAACGACTGGTCGGCTGCTCCTCTAGTCCTCCTGCTTCTTCTTCGGTTAGCTGGTGCTACCACCAGTAGTACAGATCTCGCTTTTCGTGTGTGGGAAGAGAGCGAGCGGGTGATTAACGCCGGCCGTCGGCGGCGGCAATGAAGGCCCGGCCGACCGTTTGGTGGCGAACGTCACGCCACGTACGGGTCTGCTTTAGTTGTTCTGTGTCGTGCCGAACGGATTAACAACTCCCATGCATGCGAGAGGTCGATGTGGCGTCTGCGAGCTAGGTGTAGAAAAATCAGTCGATCGGGCACCATTATTCTGCTGGTGGATGCCATGCATGCAACAACGTGATGATCATGGAGAGCTGCGAGATGATATATGGATTGTGTATAATGTGGATGGTTGTTTTGCATCGTGCCTAGCTCTCAACCAGACTTGGGAGACAAGGCACGTCTCAATATAGATAGTAGTCTTTGATACCATGTATTATACTCTAACATATATGGCAGTTTGCAATATGTAAGATCTTGCCTACCCAATACTATACTATAACGAGATCAGCAAAATTCAGTTACAAAATTGACCTGTACGGACTGGACGGGCTTCGAAACACACGCATCGATCGATCTGCTTCCAAATAAACCTGACTCGTGACGATTCTCCACAAACCTGCTGCCAGAATATTCTCTACCTCCTGCTGCAGCTGCTGCTAATCTTCTCGCCGTCGTCGCAGCATATAAATACGGCTTCCGTGAGCCATCTCCTTTGTCACCTCCGAATCCCAACACCGAAACGAAACGAGGCAAGCAAAGCAACAACGGAGCTTGGCTGCCTCGATCAGTTCTCCTGTGATCTTGCTTCCCTAGTTAATTAAGCTGCAGCTACTTGTACTTGTTAAGCTGATCGTGGATAGCTCTCCGACAATGGCGGCTCGTAAGCTGCGGCTCATGTCCGCAGTACCGCCCCTCCTAGCCCTGCTGCTCCTGGCCACTGCTCCGGAGGCCACAGACGTCACGAGCAACAGCAGCTCGACCGCCTCGCAGGCGTTCAGGGGCAGGTCGCTGGCGTACTGGTCGTGGCAGCAGAGCGTGTTCAGCCTCGACCACCACGGCGCGCGGGGCGACGGGTGGCACGACGACACGCCGGCGCTGAAGCGTGCGTGGAGGGCGGCGTGCGCGTCGCCGCGGCCGGCCACCGTGCTCGTGGCCAGGGGCAAGCGCTACCTGCTCAAGCCCGTCAGCCTCGCCGGCCCGTGCAGGTCCTCCAGCGTCGTGGTCGCGGTGCAGGGCGCGCTGGTGGCCTCGCCGAACCGCGCGGACTACTGGAGCGACGGGAACAGCGGGCACTGGATCGTGTTCAGCGGGGTGGAAGGGCTCACCGTCAACGGAGGCGGCGCCGTCGACGGGAACGGGGATAAGTGGTGGCGGCACTCTTGCAAGATCAACAGGGCTCTTGTAAGCTTGCATTCTCTTTCTGTTACTGATGTATAGTAAGTAATTCACGTGCTATGCTGATCGTTTTCTTTACGTGTTTGTTCAGCCTTGCAAGGAGGCTCCGACCGCTTTGTCATTCCACTTCTGCACTGGTTTGAGGGTGGACGATCTCAAGATCGTGAACAGCCAACAAATCCACATGTCAGTCGAGGATTGCACCAACGTACAGTTGACACGGTTGTCCATCACGGCGCCTGGCACTAGCCCCAACACCGACGGCATCCACATCACCCGCAGCAAAGATATGCAAGTCACAAATTGCAAGATCACGACCGGTAAGCACACGTTAATTCACATCTCGGGAACATATCGGTACTCCAATTTTAATTTTGTACTAGCCCAATTTAAACGAGAAGAGTAAATTAACTTTTATGGGTTCAATTTGCAGGAGATGATTGCATATCAATTGAGACCGGGACGCACAATCTACACGTCTCAAAAGTTACGTGTGGGCCAGGACATGGGATCAGCATTGGAAGTTTGGGAGATGACAACTCGAGAGCAGAAGTCTCGGGCATCACAATCGACACCGTCCAGTTATATGGCACGGCTAATGGAGCACGCATAAAAACATACCAAGTCAGTGAAACTATATATCTTTTTCACACAAAATTGGCATTCTAATTATTTCATTTTAACAGATAAATCAAACACTCATCCCATACGATTTCCCCCTTTATGCAGGGAGGAAGCGGGTACGCGAAGGACATAACATTCCAGAACATCATCATGAACGGTGTCGAAAACCCGATAATCGTTGACCAAAACTACTGCGACGAGGGTAGGCCGTGTCAAGCACAAAGATCGGCAGTGGAGGTCAGCAATGTCATCTTCAAGAACATCAGAGGGACGACTGTTACCAAGGAGGCCATCAAGTTGGACTGCAGCAAGAACGTCCCGTGCCACGACATCACCCTGCAGAACATCGATCTCAAGATGGAGGGTGGAATGGGTGCCACGGAGAGCATCTGTCAGAACGCGAGATGGAGAAAAGCTGGGACAGTGCTTCCACAGCCCTGCGCCTTCAAGAATTGAACTAGAGAGGAATAAGAGTTAGAAGCTTGTACAAATGGTGTGGATAAAGAAGTGCTATATGTATTCATACTCGTAGGATTTCCACTAGGATCTTTCAATTCAACAGTGTACATCAGTGTATTGTGCATTGGTTCATGTAACATTCATGTAATTCTTTGATACAAATGGAGAACAGCAGTGGATTAGTGCCCGAGCGGCAAGCTTTTGGCTTGTTCTATTACTCCCTCTGTGCATTAATAAAAGATCTTTTAGGTTTGTTCAAAGTTAATATTTCTGAACTTTGATTAAAATATCTTAAATTAAGTTATTCTAAAGATAATAAAAACTACTTGTCATGATTAGTTGATTTTACGATGAACTTAAAACATGATTAATATCTGATCAAACATTTTTTTTTCTTTATTGATGGTTAAAGCTGGAACTGTTTAATTTTAAACAAACCTATAAATACTTAAATTTGTAGGAGGGAGTATCACTACAATAAATTTTTTTTAGTTACCATGGTAATTGGTCACTGTATGTGTAAAATTATTCACTATAACTATTTTATCACTAAAAACCTTTATCGTATTTTGGTCACTAAAAATCTTATTACTAAATGTATATAGTAACCAATAATTAGATAGTCACTAAAATTGTATAGCAACTAAGAAATCCTTGGTAACTAATGTATTTATCAACAAATGATTATATATGTTGGTCACTAAAAATATATATCACTAATAAAAGTAAAATCTTAGTCGCTATTTATCAATATTTAGTGACCAAATTTTTTGTTCACTAAAACTTAGTGTCTAAAGATCTAAGAGTATTTTCTTGTAGTGTATGCTACTAATATTCTAACAGAACTTCCTGTTTTTTGGTGAAAGTGGGCGCCAGAATCCGAAATAGTTCCCTCGAGTGCTTGTTGCAGCAGATTATGGCCGCTCACCCATCAGTGTATTGTGGATTGGTTCATGATACAAACTGAGAAGCTAAAACGGATTTGGACTTGGGACGACGTACAGCGAGTGGCCTTGCCGTACCCGGGCTAATAATAAGGATGCTCTTTATATCTGAAATACTGTAATTTTCTACTACTCCTAGAGACAAAATTTTCGGAATTTTGAGGCTTGCACCACATGTCATATATGCATTTGACACATTGAAAAAAAATCAGGGATTGCTACGGGATACCCCCCGTGAGCTTGCTCCTTCGTCACCAACTCACCATTCAATCCAACACGGAAAAGACAAAACCAAGCAAGCAAAGCAACAAGGCAAGAGTTTTCTACGAAGTTGTTAACTAGCTCAAGTCATCTGTGATCTTGTTAGCCTGTAACCTGCCAATCGTGCTTATTAACTCTTCCAAGTTCCAACTTCCATGTGTCGCCAATGGCGTCTCGTCTGCTGCATGCAGCTTGTGTGCCCGTGAGGTCGTGACGATTCCATGTGCCCGTGGCGACGTAGGAGAAGCCGAACGGATTGAATTTCCGTGACTAGTAGACCTGTGAGTTAGGGAAACACACTGGTGTCTATAAACATTTCCATGCCTATTTTTATTCAAACTTTGCAAGATTCTTCTGGGCACGCATGGAAATGAAGAAGCTTCCTGTTAATTACCCAATTCTTCTGAAGTTAGGCATCATGTCCGTATATTTTAATGCTGATGAATATGACGGAATCGTTAGTCTCAATCAGCACGATGGATGACTAAATTTTCTGAACCCTGACAGCACAATGCAAATTTAACCTGGTGCTGCACGGTGCGGTGAGGACGGCTAATCTGTGGAAACATTACTGTCGGGTAAACACAGCCTCTACACAAAGACTCATCTACAAACTACGCTCCATAACTCATCTATAGCCCATGAAAAATCACTTCATGCCAAAAAAATGTCTCGACCTCAAGGGTCAGAACCACGCAAGCGTCCAAATCTGACCGACGAAAGTTCAAACCTATGCGACAAAAAAGATTCAGCCCGCCAACGGTTAAAAATCAACGCTTTGACCCGACCCCCGAGGGTCGGACATCACTTTAACAACCAACCACTGACAGTCACAGAGATTTCTATCAACATACAGTAGAAGGTAAGGTAACTTTGTCGAGAGGTAAAGTGTTACAGAAGTTAGTAAAGCAGCCAAGCGATCAGTAAAACAAGATAAAAAAGTGTACTTTGTCCTCCGCGATTAAACAAAAGACGTACGAAAGACACCGATCAACTGCACCGACACCAACGGGCGCGAGACGACCAAGTCAGAAGACGACGAGGCCTCACCTGACGAAAGAATAGCAGATTCCGTAGGCGTCAAGTTGATACCCTCGGTTCGACCCTTATAAAAGAGATACCATAGGGTATTAAACGAACGAGACAGAAAAAAGAAGACAAGTGGTTAGCGAAGTTGTATTCCGCTGTAACAACATCCACCTACGCGTGCTACGGTTTTTGATCGAGCCAAGGCCTTTCTATACGGTATTCGTAGTCTCGAGTTCATACGATTTAATCTCTCTCGTTTTTAGCATAAGGTATTATCCTCTCGACGGTCTAAACCAAATTAACTTTTGAGTCTCTTACATACGAACTTTTATTTTGATTATGCTATGCCGATGGTCAGAACACCTGCACCCCCCGTCCTCCAATATTCACATAGACTGCCCGCGGACACCGTGCACGCACGGGCGCAGCAGCTGAAAGATCGATGGATGGCGTCCATAGCAACGCAACATGAGTGTCATTAGGTATCAGGGGAGTTGGACGCCGCTTTGGCGAGAACGGCAGCGGCGCTTGGGACGGCAAGTGGTCGACGAGTTCGGCAGCCTCCATGCACGCACCCACCCGCGCGATCTCTCTGAGACTGTGACCTCCTCGAGTTCTTAGTCAAAACGTGTACTATAGTACTGCATGCACGCTAACTAGATATTTGCGTGCGATGCGACGCATGCGTGCGCGTACGTACCTGTTCTCACGGGTTTGTAACAAGGTCTGGCATCATGTCATCAGAGATAAGAGTAAGAGGACTGCGTCAGCGTTGCTAGCTCACGGGTATGTTGCTTACGGGCAAACGTAAAACAAGTCTAATACTTTTTGGTATATGGAAAAGGCAAAGATATAGTCATGCGAATATTTCTCGATTGAGTTAATTATACGAATTTCTCATTCTGTTATATATCGGTGCTATATTAATTTGTAAGATAAGAATACGTGGCTTTTCTAAAGCTTGGTCTTCTGTCCTAAAAATTTTCAAGGACGACAGCTGAATCAACAAGCTTTTGTACCGACGTACGTACTGACGGCAGTCAACAGAGGAGGAAACAAGATTGAGAAATTTTGAATCGTGGAACGTGCAGGGCCGCCGCGATTCATCGGGCACACATATCTTCACCTTCTCCGTCCATCGGTCCATGCCTCCGAGTATCCAACCAGCAGCACGCATCAGCATGGCCATGCATCGCCTGTACTGTAGCATGAATCTCCGCTGCCAACCTGATTAACTGAACTCTGAGCCGTGGGTGATTTTCACAAGACACGCAACTCTACAGCCAGAATCTAGCAGATGCTGCTATATCCCGTCGGCGCTTATAAATACGCCCCGTGATAGCTATAGCTTCTCATCGATCGTTCACCATAGAATCCAACCAACACACCAGAAGATCAAGCAAGCCATCGGTCCGAGCAAGAATACTTTCATTGGTTTAAAAAGGTCTCCTTTCCTTTGACCTTGTGTTCAGAGATCGAGCTACGTACTTCTTGGTAGTTACCAAGACCTGCAAAGTTGCAATGGCGTCGCGGCGCCTTGTGTTCTCGGCGGCGCCTCTCCTCGCACTGCTCCTCTTCATGTCCAGCGCTCTAGAGGCCTCGTCGCAGAGCGTGTACAGCGTCGACCGCTACGGCGCGCGCTGGGACGGGGCTCACGACGACACGCAGGCGCTGGCTAAGGCGTGGGATGCGGCGTGCTCGTCCTCCCAGCCTGCCACGGTCCTCGTGCCTGGGGGCAAGCGCTACCTGCTTAAGCTCGTCACGCTCGCCGGCCCGTGCAAGTCCTCGGGCGTCACGGTCTCGGTGCAAGGCACGGTGGTGGCGTCGCCGAGCCGCGCGGACTGGAGCGACGCGGACCGGCGGCACTGGATCGTGTTCCGCGACGTCGACGGCCTCACCGTCACCGGCGGCGGCGGCGGCGTCATCGACGGGAACGGCGAGACGTGGTGGAAGAGCTCGTGCAAGGTCGATAAAAACCAGCCGTGCAAGGAAGCTCCGACGGCGCTGTCGTTTCTCCGCTGCACGAAGTTGCGGGTGGAGGGTCTGAGACTCGTGAACAGCCAGCAAATCCACATGTCCGTCGAGGACTGCACCGACGTGGCGCTGACGAGACTGTCGATCACGGCGCCCGGGACGAGTCCCAACACGGACGGCATCCACATCACGCGCAGCCGGGACGTGGAGGTCACGAGCTGCAGGATCCAGACCGGCGACGACTGCCTGTCGATCGAGAGCGGGACGCGCAACCTCCGAGTCTCCAAAGTGGTGTGCGGCCCGGGCCACGGGATCAGCATCGGGAGCCTGGGCGACGACGGCTCCCGCGCCGAGGTCTCGGGCGTCGTCGTCGACTCCGTCCAGCTCCACGGCACCACCAACGGCGCCCGGATCAAGACGTACCAGGGCGGCACCGGGTTCGCCAGGGACATCACGTTCCAGAACATGGTCATGGACGCCGTCGCGAACCCGATCATCATCGACCAGAACTACTGCGACAAGGCCCAGCCCTGCGAGGCGTCGAGCTCCGCCGTGGAGGTCAGCAACGTTGTGTTCAAGAACATCAGAGGGACCGCGGTCAGCAAGGACGCGATCAAGTTGAGCTGCAGCGAAAGCGTCCCCTGCCACGGCGTTACCTTGCAGGACATTGACCTGAGACTGGTGGACGGGAGTAAGCAGGGTGCCAACACCCGAAGCACGTGCGAGAACGTGAACTGGAAGAAATTTGGAACGGTTCTTCCACAGCCCTGCTCGGCTGAAAATTAGGGGCAATATATATGAGTTGGATTGTTTTTTTTTCTGTATGCAATTCCTAGAGCTCGTAAGTACAAATGGTTTGTTCAAACTCGTAGTCATACATAACCATTGTAACACTCCTTGTGTCTCAACGATAAACATAAATCACATTTATGTATTCACTGTATATATGTAAATTTGTTCTTTATAAATTGGTGCACGCAAAAACATTTAATTTATAAAAAATACTACTTACCTAAGCACATGGACACAAGCTTTATTATAACGTGGATAGTCTGACAACCTTTTAATTTATGATGTGATGCTCACATCGTCAATATTATAGAGGCACATCATTCTAATTTTATTAAAGCAATTAACAATAGTAGAGATGATGTTTCAGAGCAACAGGTTTTATACGGTAAGCGGCCATTTGTATCTCTTTATTTTATAGAAATTGAAATCTACATAATAGATTAGACTTTTTGAATTGAAATTTAACATTTTATAACTTTTTCAAGCTCAGAAATAAGGTGATCTAAAATTTATAGAGTAAAAGATGAAAATAAATTTTATATATCATTATGCTATAATTTATTTTCTAACTTATAACACACTCTTCAACTGAGAAATGCAACATATAATCGTGTTTATTGTATGTCTAACAAAAAATATACAAATATATTTTATATACAATTATATTAACTTAATTAATCTATACATAATTATAATTATAAAAATAAATTCAATTTCATTGATACAAATGAGGTCTTACATTAAAACCGTGGATATAGATGTTTTGGGAGGGTACATCATCAGCTGGCACTCTGGGGAGACGCCAAACCGATGTTACGCCACCGACGTACCCCTACGGTGCAAGCTCTGAGAAACACTCCACCGTTGACCTATTGTCCGGTGCAGAACGAAGCCACACGGATGCGCACATGCAGATTTAAACTCTTGTTCATAGCAGCACATAACAATTCAACCAAATTTTCTCCATGGGAAACTGTCGCCGCCGCCTCGCACGCACGTATAAGTAGGCATCGATGCAGGCTGTTCCTTCTACTTCTGGTGAAGGATGTCCGTCCCATGAATCCCGGTGGAGAGAAGAGACGTGGCTTGTCGAACCTGGCCACGGAACTTCGCGAGTGGATGCAGGCTGCTGCATGTGTACCTGCATGTTGCCGAAACCCGTCTTTGCTGAACTCTCCTTCCTCTCCTCGTTGCCTTTTGCATATGGACACGATCGTAAACGCGTGGCGGCGCGCGCAGGCACTTGATAAGTCCTAGAGATTCTCAACGGCTTGTTTCTGGATTCTCTTAAAAAAAAACTGGCTTGTTTCTGCAATACAGCCAAAGCTTTCGTGGCCAACTGGTTTAGAAGGTTGCGCGTCGACTCAACTTGCGTGGGTTCAAATTTCAGCACCACCTTGGTACTCTCTCTTTTTCAAAATTATTATCACCGGTTAGTTCAAAATTGAAATAATTGATAATAATAATTTTAAAATGAATGAAGTAATTTCTTGTTCAACAGTGTTCCAGCCAAAAGTTCCTTTTTTTTTGTTTCTGCGATACAGACTATCATATTGTCGATGCAGTTTTATATTCATTCACTTTTGGTGCATGTAGAAAGAAACCGTGGACATCGATCTTTCTTTTTTTCAAGGGAGATTTTATTGATTTCAAGATAATTATATTGAATTTTTATATATAATAACCATCATGATAATCAATTTTTTTTATGTATGTGCCTGGGCACATGTTTCATTAAAAGGTGAAAATCCAGATAAAGTGCAAAAAGAGAGATTACATGGCTGGCGAGTGAACTGGGCAACCCGACCAACTCTGCAGGGGAACTCTCTCCTACAACAAATTCCGACAGTGGGATGAACCAGGCTTGCACCCACCGCAAGCCTTACTGAATTCAGCACGCCGACTTTTATACATTACCAGATGTACAACCATATCAAAGGCTTAATTAACATCAAATCAAGCCGCAAGCGCTATCTAGTGCTGGTGATTGCGCCAGCTATATGACGGATGGCTAGTCATCTCTGGTGACCTGAACGAAACATTACACACGAACTTCTGAAATAATTCAAAACAATCCAAACGATTCTGAAATGAACCAAAGCTTCATTGTCCGGACAAATTACAAAGTGAACTATTGTGACATGGCAGGGCGCATCAGCATTGTAAACACCTCAAATTAGTTTGGCACAAGGACGTACTAGTATGATATATTCCCAACTAATCACAATAATTAAAACCACTATTATATACAACAACCGGGTGACTGATGAGAAAATCAAAGTGCTCTACCTAATAAGGAGCTGCGCATTTCTCTCTGTTTGAACTGAGGCAGAAGCTAAGCGTAATCAGTAGCAACTCAAGAGGTCAACCGATCTTCTCAGTGTCAGCGTCGTCCGTGGGCCAGATCACCGTCTCCATGAGCCGCTCCCGCATCAGCGTCAGGTTCTCGTCGGAGATCTTCTCGTACATCTGCGCGTGGTCGCATTTCTGGCAACGAGACATGACGATCAGTTTCAGTCTAGAACTGAACGGGCCCTGAGGTTATTTTAACAGAGAATAAACAAAAAGAGTACAGTAGTGTGGTGATGGCAGCTGCTGTGGTTACCTTTATCCATTTTCCATACAAATGAAGCCTGGTTACCATCACTCGTTCAGCAAGCTCCTGCCTCTCCTGCAACAGACACAAAATCAATCAGAATGCATCGGCCTGAGCTAATTATTTCCGGTAGTGTGGATACAAAGAAAACTGTGGATTCAATGATTCATGTACCTTTGCGAGGGCACGGAGGAATAGTTTGCCGTCAGTGGGTTTGTTTACGGCAACAAAGCTGCGAGGGAAATCAATAAGATGGCAAATGAGATGTTGGCCCAGTTGCAGCTTGATTAGACCAATGATGTAGTATGTATAGAACAGAGGAGTGAGATTAACTTGTAGAACCAGCGGTAGCTTGGCGGGTTCATCTCGTAGAGCTGGGTAAGCACGGTCCTCACGGCTTTGTAGGTGAAGTAGTTCATCAGTTGCTGCATATGCAGGAAAACATGAGGGAATGGTTGCCGTTCATCGATATACTACCTCGGGTTTTCAATTTTTAATGCTGATTAATGTAAATCTACACTAATTAATTACTCTCTCTGTTTCAAAATAAATGTTTAAATTTTCAAACAACTATCTTTAATCATTCCTCTTATTCAAAAAATTTATGAAAATATTATTTATTTTGTAATGAAATGATTCATTGTTAGTAGAACTATAAGCTTGACTTGTTTGTTTTTGTATTTTCGTAAATTTTTTAATAAAATAAATAGTCAAACGATAATTCAAAAATTCAAACATGTCATTTTTTTGGACGGAGGGAGAAACAATAAAAAAAAACTGAAGGGAGTATGACAGTATGTAATGGTAAGCTTCTATTCTTGCTAGTGCTGTTGAATTTTATCACCATAGTTGAGGAAAGACCGATGTGCTTAAAATTTACGGCAACACACACACACACACACAAAGATTTGGCTGGCTAAGAGCATGACTACAAGATCCTCCATCCATCCCAAATAAGGAAATTACGAGTTCTGTATCATGGCACTACCCCGTGACTTACCAACTGGACGTCCTCGAAGCTATCCTCGTACTGCCCGCCGAGGTTGCAGACGATGCCGAGCCCGCCCCTGCTCCTGCTTTGCCTGAGGGCCCTGACCGAGCACGCGGGCCGGCGAGGCCGCCTCCTCCAGTCCCCGGCGAACACCGGCACGCGCCTATTCCTCATCAAGCCCATCCCTTCCGCCCTCCTCGCGTCCACGGCCGCCACCGCCGGCATCATCTGAACCCCCGCCATGCTTGCCAATCAAGCTGTTCTCCGCCGAGCAGTGGCACACAGCAAGCTAGCTATCGGCCGGCAGCTGAGCTCCCCAGATCTTTTTCCCGCTCTTGTTTTCAGGGGAGGGGAGCAGCGGCGGAGGCGTATAAAAGCCAAGTGGCGCGGCGGCGGTGGACGACTTGCACTGCGGTTTCGCCTCCTCCCTTTCCCCTCTTCGTGGCGTCGTGGATGGCTGGTTTGGGGGGCAACGCTCACCAACCAAATTTTCTGCGGCGCAGGGCGCACGCCGAGCAACGCACACGACTGGAAAATTTTCGGCCGGCGCAACACGCGGAAGATTCTAAACGATCCGGGGGATGGGCAGGGCCCTGCGCCCCTGCGCTAGGAATCCAAGCGCGGCCCCGCTTGTCATGGTCTCATGAACCCGGCAGGCGGCAGCCAGAACAGGGCCGTTGCCTGCGGGATCGGCGAACCTGAAGCGAAAGCCTGGACGGCAGCACACCTGTTGCGGGACGGGGCCGCGGGCACTCCAGGTCAAGCCTACAAACGGGTATGAACACGGGAAGGGAATCTGAGATTCTAACGAATGCAAAGCAAATTAAAGCACGAGACCGCAAGAAAACGTGTGTTGAAAATTGAAATCAACACAGGTAGCCAAACATGTTGCGTGCTTCAACGCATGAACTGGGAAAATTTTAGGCGGACTCACCCAAACCAGACTTCAGCCTACTTGTAAAGAAACAAAAAAAAAGGGGAGTTTAAACTCCCTAAATCCTAAAATTATTTTGATTAATTCAAATTTAAACTAACCAATAACAACAATATTGGAACGGAGTATATCACAGTACAACTCTAGCTCCAACTTCCAAGACGTAACGAAAACAAAATTCTTTGAAAAAGGCACCCAAAATCACAAACCACAGATCCATCCTCAAATTGCTAAACATCGCAACCGTCATTATTTTGACAACGAATCGAACGGACTGATGTGTAATAAGGAACTACACTACACAACCAAGATGCACTGAAACCAAGATTTTACAGGCAAGCTGACAAGAAATGAAACATCAATCAACACCATCCAAATGCAACATTTGTCTCTGAACTTTTCACCTGGAAAGAAAGATCATGAGACAGAGATGTAGAATTCATAGATTAAAAGAGTAACCATAGTACCACGACCCAAAACTTGACAGATAGAGCAGACAGAAAGTAAAATCCAAGACCGACACAAGGTTTTCTTAGCTATAACAGAGCAGAGTGCATTTGACAGCCCACAAAAGTAGAACTCTTTACTCCAAACATCCTAAGCCTCCACTGTCTCAGTCGGCGCCTCAAGAACGAGACCCTTGGTAGGCTTGGCCAGGAGGTCAGTGAACTCCTGGAACGGAGACTTGGTGAACTTGGTGTCCCTCCAGAATTCAGGTGTAAGGAAGCCATAAGTCTTGGCCAGACAGTCGAAGGTAGCCTAAACAAAACCAATCAAACAAATTACAATTGGCACTGAATATCAGCAAGACACATTAGCAGAAAAACATGCTGGTAGTATAACAATCACATGCAGTTATGAATCAATATCCATATTTTAAAATTTCAAAAAAGGCAGACATCATCACGCCTAGTGTTGTTCATCAGTATGTTAGCAAGAAAAAGATTGACATGGGACAACAAAAATGCAACTAGGGACTTCTAAAGACAAAAGGCCAACATACAACAAAAGAAAATTGATAAAGTTCTAACATGTCACAAGTCAAAAGTATATCTAGTGTCAGGTACAGGTTAGAGAAAAGGTAATAAGATGAAGCTGAAAGACACGATGTAGACAATAACACCGCAACAAGTGTACAAAAGATTATAACATGAACAAGTCGGATAGCATCAGGAGCAGTTGGTATATTTCCAAATCAGACCAACAAAAAAAAATCAGGAAAGGTATCTACAGATTATATGGCAGTGCTTCAAAAGCACAATACGTACTACTAATCTTGAAGAATTCAACAAACATATCAAATTTCAAGCATCATTGGTCATGTTTATACTACCGTGGCAAATTAGCATACAAGTCATTTCTACACTAGTCAGTAAATAGATCCAATTGTTGTATCCTAAAAACTGAGAATACACTGAGAATTCTATCCAACAACTGAGGGGCGGCATTAGCATTGCATTAATGTATCAATTACAATAGCGAGTCACCATCACAACACCAAAGCACGAGCAATGCTTAGGTATGTACCTTCACGAAGTTGCCGAGGGTCTTGGTGGATCCACGGGACGAGGTGAAGACATCCTCAATACCAGCAAACTGCAGCACCTTCTTGGGCACGCGCGCAGCGACGATGCCCGAACCCCTGGGCGCGGGAACCATGCGCACGGTGACAGAGCCACACTTGCCGGTGACCTTGCACGGCACGGTGTGAGGCTGCCCGATCTTGTTACCCCAGTACCCCCTCCTGACAGGCACAACAGAGAGCTTGGCGAGAATGATGGCGCCGCGGATGGCAGTGGCCACCTCCTTGGCACACTTGACGCCGAGGCCGACGTGGCCGTTGTTGTCGCCGACGACGACGAATGCCTTGAAGCGGGTGCGCTGCCCGGCGCGGGTCTGCTTCTGCACGGGCGTGATCTTCATGACCTCGTCCTTGAGCCCCGGGACGAGGGTCTCCACGATCTGGTGCTCCTTGACGGGCAGCGAGTGGAGGTAGATCTCCTCCATGGACTTGAACTTGCCCTCCTTGACGAGGCGGCCGAGCTTGGTGACGGGCACCCACTTCTCCTCCTCCTGGCGCGGGCCACGGCGCCCGCCGCGCCTCCCGCCGCGGTCACCGCGACCGCCGCGGCCGAAGCCCCGGCCGAATCCGCCGCGCTCGCCACCGCGTTCCGCCATGCTTGAGTTGGGGGTGGTGGGGTTTGGGGGCGCGCTCCGATTAGGAGATGAGGGTTTGGAGGCTGCGGCGGCGCGAAGAGTGGGGAGGTGAGATGAGTGGAGTTATTTATACCGCCGGATAGAACTAGGGTTCTGAGGGAGAATGCGGCGGCGGCCGAAGGCCCGAAGCAGTGGGCTGATCGTGGCCCAATTAATATTCTCCGGCCCTAGAATAAAATTGTCTGCCCTGCACATCTGCTCAGAGCCCATGATTTTCTTTGCGAGAATGCTGAAAGCCCATGTAATCTTGCTTGGCCCGTCTTTAAGTTTATTGGACCATTCTAATCCCTTCCATGGGCCCAAAATTCCGTCGCCAAACCGCACACCGCAGCGCAGGACATCACGCCTGGAACATATGCGCGGGAGAGGCTCTCCAGTTGCTGGAGGACATCTTCTGCTGTTCTGCATCAGCCTTCACTACCTGGATTACTTTTTTTTTTTTTTTTTGAGGAAGCTATATGGATTACATTCATTCCATCTGACTTCAAACACATGGATTGCATTCATTCCATCTGCGTAGTAGACAATAGAATTTCATGGGTGCAACAAATATCCTTCTGCCTTCAGGACAAGGATTACATTTCTACTGCATGCATAAGATTTGCAAACATTCAGATATCCAGAGTTCTCATCAGTTCTCTCACGACACCAAATCACCAACACAAAAACAACAGCAAATCGTCACTGTTCACACGATTTTATCCATCGGATCAAACGAGCTAGTAATAGATCCCAGTATCACGCCTTGAGGGGCACCACCTTGACCTGATCCAGCACGGGGCCGCAGAGCGAGACGCCGTCGGTGGCCTTGGTGTGGTAGTACGAGCTGTAGAAGGTGAGCCGGCTCCTGACGCCACTGGCCACGAACCTGAAGCTCGCCGCCTTGACGCCGCCCTTCCCCGCGGACTCGAACGGCACCTTCTGCGTCACGTTCCCGGCGAACGCCTCCACCAGCATGGACCCATGGCACCCGTTCTTGGCGTCGCCGACCACGAACGACAGGTTGTACGCGCGGTTCGGCACGGTGCGGATCACCTGCGCGATCGCGCTCTCCCGCCCCGCCACCAGCTCCACGGCGAACTGACCGGCCGGGACCGAGAAGTGCGCCGCGTCGATGAAACGGACGGCCTTGAGCGACTCGATGATCCAGCCCGGGAGCGGCGACGTCGTGTCCTTCTGCTTCGGCGGGAGGAGCACGCCGACGGAGGAGTTCCTGAACACCTGCGGACCGATCTCGAACCCAGGGTTCTTTATCAGGTTATCTGAAACAATTCCAAGAGCAGAGCGGCATTACTTCGTCGGCTGAGAGAAACTTTCTGATGGACTGTTACTGTAATGGAAAAAAAAGGCGACGTACCTTTGGTCGGGTACGGCGTGGGCAGCTCCTTGATAGCGACGGCGTCGAGCAACGGTCCGCAGGCCGCGTCCTCCTGCACGCCGGGGTTAGCGAACGTGACCTGCGCGACGGGGGCGGACGCGCGGAAGCCCC
>BCLG01000926.1:115835-145395 GCA_001602295.1 Zoysia matrella
AATCTATATTGTATATTATATTATATTTATAATATATATAATACTATATATGTTATAATTATATATTATTATAGTTATGTAATATAATTATAATTATATAATAATTATAAACTATAATATATATTATATATATTATACTTATATATATTTGTCTTACAGTTTCACAACTTCACAGCTGTTTTAAGCCAAACGGCTTTTATCTTTCTCACAGCTCATATTTTACAGCAGCTTTTTCACAGCTCACAGCTCAATCAAACACACCATAAGTCATGACATTGGTAATCCAAACAGCGAACTTCGTTGAGGATATTACGCTTAAAATTCCAGCATGGAAAATGCAAGACATCAGTCATCAGTCTTAAGAAATAAGCAGCAGTGCTCAAAAATCTATGATAATCTGTACAGCACATAATGTTTGAGGTTCCTCCATCCTCATTATCTTTTAAATTGCTGCACTAATTAGGATTCATTGTTGTATATTCAAGAATAGCCCACATTGTTTCCAATAAGTTCACTTAATACCCGACTGTCAGCAAGCTGACATTAGAAGTCAAAAACTCAACAAGGATGTTGAATGCCCTCATCAGGTCAATAAGCAAATGATATAATGCTATTATTTTCTATTTGGATCATGAATTCAGGAAATACTGATGCAGCAACAAGAAGAACAACAACATATAAGGCTATGTACTAGCTAAAATAGCATGCACGTACTGATCAGTAAAACTATGCCACTGAATTACAACATCCAACACCGTTGAAACATGATGGAGATAGAACACTCAATGCATGGGAGAAAAACAGTGTCAGAATTATGTACCCCGAGTACTTGACGGTCCGTACTCGTACGTGTAAGATCTCAAGTTAGAGGTCGGACGACGGCGCACGAGCGCGCGGTCTGACCTCCGAGGCGACAATCTACGAAAGAGGTCAGCCGCGTTAAGATACATGGAGACGCCGACCTCCGAGAACCGACCCCCGGGGACCAACTCCTGGGGAGTAGGTACGGTATTATGACATATTTACTTCGGCGGCCAACCGTCAACTGCCCTGACAGAACAGAACGGGGGGACGGGACAGGTTTCACCACGACGACACTCCAGTTGAAGCCGCGGAACCAAACGAACCGCGACAGTCAACAGACAAAACCCGTTGACACTGTGGCTGACACTACAGTGTCAAACATGCGCTACAATGCCCGTCGCTGCGTACGACGCGACGGGCCACGTCTGTGCATGGACAAGACGAATGATGGCGACAACAGTGGAGGGCCCACCTGTCAGCGAGATGGCAGAATCACGTAGTACCCACTATATTGTAACTTTGAGCCGCTCTATATAAAGAAAGACCCGAGGAGTGATAGAAAGAACAACAAACATAGAAAAGCTCAGAGCTCTTGCGCGTATCCGTTCACGCGCGAGCAACCTTACTCATACGTGCATCGAGCACTCTCGACCTAGACGTCGGATCCTCTCACGAAAAGAGAATCCGATTTCTTGTACTTTTATCATCGAGATAATCCACTCTTTGGATGTAGAGTATTACACCGTTCGAGGTAGCCCGAAATAGGTAAAAACCCTCTTGAGTCTTTCGTAGACTATGCCATATCGAATACGAAGACACACCACCTTCACGATCGTATTTTTTTATTGTGCCGGTAATCAGAACACCGACAAACAGAATCAAAATCCATGCATTTCCTAAAAGCTTCTCCAACAGTTATGTAAAAACAAAACTCCCTAAATTTGTGTTTGGGGGAGTTCCTATCTGATCTCCAAATGTGGCAACCTAGAGCACTCGTTTTAGGAGTTGGTATATTTAAAGATATAATATGCATAAGGGTTGGAGAATGGTTTTCTTGATGAGGTCCTAATTTTTTATTTAGGAAGTGCTTTAGATAATGGTTTGGAGATGCTCCAAGCCAGGCAAAACCAAAACATCTGAAAGTTTGAAGGTTTGATGTCCTTTTAGACAACACAACGCCTCCAAATATGCTTAGCATCACCTGAACTTCAGCAGGATAGTCATACATCTAACTTATAGCGAACACTTTGCCCAAATTCAAATTAAGTTTCACCGGGGTGCTGCTCAGTTTGGTAAATGTTAGCGACCCCATTTCACGAAACTGAATCATCCTATCGTCCTCTAAGAATGTCATCTAAAACTAGAACCGGATGTTTCTAGGCTCCAGTCGTCAGATCGCTAATATTAATAAACGTGCGCTCATGCGGACGAGTGCTCCAGATCATTCAGACTGCAGCCAGTACACAATCAAACCCCCTCCCCATTACTAATCAGGATCATATCGCTAAGCGAGATCATTTGCAGTGCAACAAGCGATCGGAGACGAAACGGAAAGCAAAGGCAGTCGCATACCTTAGTCGACGTGGGAAGGGGGAGCGGCGCGCAGCAGAGGAGAACGAGGACGCCGGGGTCGGCGGGGAGCGTATCTGGGCAGCAAGCCGCCGCCCGCGCCACAGCGCCTCAACCCACCGCGAGCCCGCTTTCCACGGGCGGCGAAACATCGCGTCTACTCGATCTGGCCCCCGCCAGGCCGCCATTCGCCGCGACGGATCGCCTCGGTGGATCGTCTCAGCGGGTTTAAACTTGCCGCCTGCGCTGCTGGGGAATTTTGTTTGCCGCGTTCGCGTTTCGCGGTTGAGCTCGCGCGCGCGTCGGCTTGCAGGAGCTTTGTTGGCGGCTAACTGTCGCTGACCGATGGACCCCTTTGCCAGCGGGACGGCTTCTTCCTGAGATCAACTTCAGAAAAAGGCGCTATTCCCGCGCTACAGTCGAGTTGCGAAAATTTTCAAAGGCGGCAGCACTCCGTTTCCATCGCGTAGTCACTGACGGTGTCATCTGTAAATGACAATAACGCCAAGCCACTGTTGCCACATCGCTTAATTTTGGAAGGAGCATTTGCCATAAAATATGGCCGCAGCAGAAATAACAATCGTAGGAACATCAGATTACAGAATCAAAGGAATGCAGGAAAGGCTTTGACAGAACCATTTTCTTATTACTTTCATGTATCACAATCGACAATGTCAAGACCAAAAATGTGCAGCAAGTCCTTGTGTCTGTCAGAAATTCTCAAGAAACAGAGACCATCTGCCACAATTGCAGCGAACATAATCACCAAGGGGGTGGCACATCGTAGTCAAATATGAAATGGCACCGTATACGCGGATAAAACACCGTGAAGTGCCAATGTTTACTTATTAGAATTACAAAAATGGTTACTTCTGTACGTCCTGCTGGTCAAGCAACTGAACCCCAAGCGCCACCGAACTGTTTTTTTTCTTTGGGCAGCGTTCTCTGCAAAGAATTCTTCAAAAGCATGGTAAAGCACCACCTTTCATTTACAACAGCAGTCTCCTAATGTCGCTGAAGTTAGATGCCAGCTCTGTGAAGAATTTGCCTGCTCCCACGTGCAGCACAAACAAAGTTTAATAATATGAAGAAAAAATGAGGAGAATAATACAAAGTGAATGTCATTACCTCCTACTTGCCCATCAAACACACGGTGGTCAGCAGACAGCGCCAAGCTCATCTTTGTAACTGCAGCAACCTTCTCGGTTCCTGGAAAGTGTCAAATGAGTTTAAGTTTATAACTGCAACTGTTCTAAGAAGGGGGCAAAATGTCCAGAACATACCATCGCTGTCCACAACAGGCTCAACAACCTTGTTACCTCTACCGACAGCGAGAATGCCAGACTGACACAAAGACATGAATAGGAATTTGTCACTACAAAATTTTGAACGATTCCACTATGAGAAAGCAAGTGTGAGCAAGCGACCTGTGGTGGATTAATGATAGCACAGAAATTGTCTACTGGGTACATCCCGAGATTTGAGATACTGCACAAGCATGAATCATTAAAATGTCAAAAGCATAGTATTTCAACAATGGGTAGAATTCCCTGAACTATAGACAGGCAGAATTCACTTGCCTGAAAGTCCCCCCTTGAAATTCTTGAGGGGCAAGCTTTCCAGCTCTTGCCTTTTCAGCCAGTTGCTTAACCTGAGTGATTAGGCACAGGGCAAACCATAAATGATTCATTGCCACAGAGAGTTTAAACTTACAAATATGGAAAGATTCTAAGAAAGAGTTAAATTTGCAGTTTTTATGCTTCTTTAGTATTGTTGATGGCTAGAGCTGAATATGCATGTACATGCTTGTGTCCAAAACCATTAGAAGCATTCTATGTAAAGATACTGCAGAACTTCAGCTTAACTTTGCAAGCATTCTCATACCTCTGAAGATATTGCTGATATAGTTTTTTGATCTGCATTTCTTATTATTGGTGTCATTAGGCCCTGGAACAACAACAAAAAAAAAACTCATTAGAGAGATGCAAGATAAGCTAATAATAGCTTATATTAACTCTAGCATCAAACAGCCCTACCTTCTCTGTAGCAACAGCAATGGATATATCGACTGAGTCACACTTTTGAGCTTCTTCTTTCTCAGTGTTCCAGCAAGCTGGCAATAACAACAACAACAACAACAACACCAAAGCCTTAGTCCCAAGCAAGTTGGGGTAAACTAGAGATCAAATCTGCAAGAGCCAGAGCAAGGGTAAAAATAAAAGAATAAAAAAATGGAAAGCGAGGAAAAGAGTGAAAAGGAAAAATAGGCCAAACTGAAAAGGGTAAATGAGGGGGAACCGAAAGTCAAGGTTCTGTCACATGAGTTGCTATTTTCCACATTCTCCTATCTAAAGATAGAGTAAAAACTGGTAGTAGTACCATTATAACATTCTCCTATATAAGGATAGAGTAAAAACCGCTAGTAGTACTAGTACTATTATAGAGTGAATATGCCAAAGCTTGCAATAAGTAACCACAGCACAGATAATGTATCTCAAGATTGATGGACCAAACATGGCTAAGACAACGACATCATATTTAAGTGATTACATAAGTTCACAATGTGCAATGTTTTAAGCATACAGACCGCTTGTGTGGTGAACAGATAGAAAGAGAAAGTCAGTTATCATCCACATGGCACAGGATAAGAAAAAGGATTCCAACATGGAGCTGACCAAATTCAGTTTATTAGGAATCTAATATATATTTTATGCTTCATGCTGACCTAGTGGCAGCTCGTAATATTCCAACAGCAATGTATCATGAGCTCCCTTGGTAGAGTTTGTCCATGTAACCAAAATGATAATGGGTGAATCAATAATGTATATGATGCTATATACTCCCTCCGTCCAATAATAGTAGCAATTGAAGCTCTACTAGTAGAGCTTCAAATGCTACTGTTTTTGGACAGAGGGAGTAGCTGCTAACTTCTATAAAGAGGATACTGCCATGTACATAGTGATAGGAAACGATAGGCTCCTCATGATCGAACGAACAATCTCTGAAGTCATTCAAACATGTAATGGTGGTTCGTATGTTTACGTCAAAGCAGGATTTAAGTTCCAAGCCTCATCAGTGGAACATAAAAGGCCACATTTGACATTCATTAGGAATTACCGTTTGCTTCAGGAACATTCCGTAAGGCAATTGCCACAGCTTTTATGATGATATCATTTACTGAAACTTTAACGCCATGTTGCTCTGCAATAAAATAAATCATGAGCAAATATTGTCTTTCTTGTTAACAGATCGCTAAACATACTTTTGAATATATGAGATAAATAACACACCTTTCAGCTCATTCCTGAAAGCGAGCAAGGGATCCAGAACAACATCTGACAATGATATAGCAAATAATACCATGTCAACAAAATATAAATATAACATGTACTGGAGCCTAGATAACAAAAATTATTGAATTGTTTACGTCAAACCTTTGGAGAGATATAAATGTGGAGTCGTCTGTTTTGATTCGAACAACCTTTTTGCAATAACCTGCAAGATAACAAAAATTATTGAGTTGTTTGACTGTTTTACAACATTAAAGGTTGCTCACATTTCTGCAACAATAGAGATCTCATAAAAGTTACATGCCAGAGTTGTAAGGCACGGATCTGACTAAGTTCATTTTCATGAAAGATGTATTTGCTTAGGACATCCACAATGGGAGAAGAAGCCCGGTAGTAAGCATTGTAAATGTCGACTTCACATTGTCTGGGCCGGTAGTAAAACCGATAGTAGTTAGAGCCGGCAATACGCCTACTACCCGGTAGTAAGAAATTAAAAAAAAACACTGAATCTGACAACCAACGTAGAAAGAGAGAGGAAACTAAAAAGTAACGAGTGGAGCATTGTGTTGTGGGTCCCATCTTGTGACATCACCAGTAGTAAACATTGTGGAAGATTTAACATCTACTGCCGGGCCCCACCTTACTACCCATACTGGTATTAAGCATTGCTGATGCTCTTAATTGTAGCAACAATATCAACAAACAAAAATGTGCAATAACTGGTACATCATAGTTTCAGAATCCATCTGCCAGCAAAAATAGTTTATAAGTACAAGTTTTCAAGTAGAGCAATAGATACTAATCTGAAATACAAACAAACATAACATGAATTTCATGAATTGGGGGAACGCAAACATTGGGACAACATGACCTAAACATGGGAACTGAGTTTTAGTAAAATGGTGATGTTCTGGATAGACTGACAGATTCACTAAAAACAATTAGCTCTGGCAGTACTACAATCAATAATGCATGCTGCTCCAAACAAGTCATAAGGGTCATGTGTGAAAAAATTGGTATTAGCACTTAGCTTAGATTAATTTCAGACTCTAGATGTCAAGTTTATCAGGTGCATAAAGTAATATAACGAAAAATTATATCATAATATCTACAGAAACTAGAGGAGTCAGAGTACCTTGCGTATCTGACTGTTGGGAATATCTTCATATGTTTCAGTCTTTTGCGAAGTACTGGCTGGATGAGATTCGGAATCACGAGCTGGCTGCAACGAAGGTGCTGCTGGAGCCTTCTGTTCTTTGGTCGAACTTGAAGCGGCACCTGACTTCAATGCAGCCAAGACATCCCCCTTCAAAAGTGTACCACGGGGGCCTGATGCCCTAAGTGAAGATGCATCGAGTCCATGTTCCTTGATAAGTATCTTAGCTGCCGGACTGATTCGGCTCACTGCTGAGATTTGATCAGACACGTTAGCTACATTACTTTGTGGTGCACTTTCTGTTGGCTGCTCCACCTTTTGTTCACCTCCAAAGGAAGTATCAGCAGGTATACTTTTTATATCCTCAATGTCTTCTACCTTAGAATTGATATAGAGCAAGAGTCACTAAGAAAGAAAATGCCAAAATTTAAAATAGATGTTAAGAGTGCAATAATAAACACCAAATCAAAAAGCATACCGTGACGGCAATGGGCTGTCCAACCTGAACATCCTTTGAACCTTCAGGTGCTAAAATCTTGGCCAGATATCTGAATGAAGTATTATAAGGGTTAGACAAAAGGAAAAAAAATATTGTACAGCATAAGCAGACATTATTAGATAATAGAAGATATAATTAAACAAAAGAAAAAATATGACAAAAAAAAGATTAAATAAAGATAAGACGACTAAAATGAAAACAAAAAAATGTTGTCTGGCAGTGCTAGCTAAATATAAATATACTTTTAGAAAATGCCACATGACGAATCAACAATATTGGTCTAAACACAATAAAAAGTAGTCAAGAAAATTACCCCTCTTCAAGGCTTTCAAATTCAAGAGTAGCTTTATCAGTTTCTATCTCACATATCACATCACCAACCTCTATCTGCAAACAGCATATAATATCAATAACAATTTATGTTCAAAATTGGATCCTTGTATCATGAAACATTCCATGGCAGAGTCCTAACCTTGTCTCCTTCCTGTTTTCTCCATTTCGCAATGTTTCCTTGATTCTAATGAAAACAGTGTCAGAGTACAGAATATGCACACAGGGGAAACATGTATTACTAGGAATCAATGTTTTAAGCTTTTACCATAGTAGGGGATAGTGCTGGCATCCCTACCACCAGATGTGGAGGAAGCCCTGAAAAAAAGATAAGAACATATTATTTGGTTTGTACGATAACATGGCTGCAGAGTAAGAAACCTTGTAATGGCATATTGTTCGGTTTGTTTATCTGTAATGCATCAAACTTAACCATGTGAGCCATGATGTCATACCGGCTGATGAGAACCAACGGGCTGACATGGGAAGCTGCAACAAAGGTGTTACATAAGTATCAGTTTGATAAATGAGTCAATGAAAAAAGACTAATAGTTGGGCTAACCTTGTAATGTCCACCCAGTGATGCAGCTGATGCTAGAAGTGATGGCCTGAAAAGAAACAAGCTTCAGAAAAACTAAGCATAAAAAAACCTACAGGTGAAAACAAGACTTGCAAACATTGCCACCACTTCTTAAGCATGCACTGCACAATGAAGTCTTTTAATTGCGAATAACTGAAGCATGTAATTTGCAAATAAGACACCACACTCATAGTTAAGTAGCTAATCCTACAGTCAAATGTGGTGCCAACACCGAGCCCATGGATTGACAAATAAACAACATCATGCCTTTACAAAACAGAGCAAGCCCTGTGACAAATTATGCAATCAATATACCTTACGGAAGCACATCGGCCAGCCTCCGCGAGCGAACCCTTTGCACGGGCCAACCTGTTGGAGATCAGGATTAGAAGCGCACGTACACGCATCGAAATCTGCAACATCCATCATACGATATCTTACCCGAGCAGAAGCGCACGCATGTTTGCCATCACAGGCGGGTCTACCAATTGGGCAAGGTCGGTCCACCCGGCGACGATCCCGAAATCCCTCACTGCTCAGCGACAACCCCCGGGGCGGAGACGGCTCCAGTCCCTGCTCCCTGCTCGGCGTTCTGCACCTGCTCCACGGCCTCCTGCCTCCGGTTTCCAATCCATGCAGTGACCATTTTTGCAACAAACAATAAAAAGGGGCGGGCCGGTTTACCTCGAGTCGGGACGCGGGGCAGAGCGGATCGGGGCGGCGAGGCGCTCTGGCCGGCTGGCGGAGAACAGGGAATCGGATCCGTGCTGGCGGCGAGGAGAGGATTTGGCGGCGGTGCCGGATTCGTGAGTTAGGAGGATGGCACCGGAGACTGAGAATGGCACCGAGCCGGAGAGAATGTTGCCTATGGTACGATCGTCGCCGTCCAAAACCAACAGACGTCTAGGATCTTGCAGCTGGGGCCATCTGACGAGTTGGGTAAACTACTGTAACTTTTGTTAGCACTAGAATTGTATAATGACGCCCAAAGTCAAGCATGTATTCAATTTGTATTTGGCCGGGCATGAATAATTCGATACTTTCTTTCATTGAACTAACCAACGTCATCATATTAGATGTTAAGAAAATAGAACAACATTAGCGTCATGTTTCAAAAGATCCAAGATGTCAACTGAGGTAAAAAAAAAAAGAAGGCATCAACACTTAGCAAGTTTCAATTTAAGATTAACTTGTGCACTTAACAAAACTCAGTGACAAGATTACAGGTCATTCTCTTTTACTGTCTTCCTAGTTCACTATATTTGCAAACCAAGAATTGTGTTTCATACTGAGCTTGTCACTCGTCCAGCAGCAGCAATGAGATCTTATTTCCAAATAGGAAGAAAAACATCGACAATTTAAATATGGAATCATATATTTTTTGAAATATATATGTGACATTTGTCACCATTATTTGCTGACAAATTCACTTCTTATTAGTATGCAGCAATTAACAATGGCATTGGCAGTTTCTTTTCTGTAGGGCCCTCAATCTGTCACGTATGAACAATGAAAATCCAAAGAATGTATAGGCCATGCAAACTACTCCTACAAGATAAGTTTGGACCTCCGCAATTGAGCTTCAGTCTTAACACAATCACATTTTGGAGAAAGAAGTTTCTGAATGGTATTTTGATCCAAATTGTTAGTCGTACATGGTCCTAATTTACTATAGTACGAAGTTCCCTCCAAGTTTGCAAGTACAAGTAACCCATCCCATATTTTCTAAATCCTGGTCACTTACACCTGTTAGCGAAAGTTGTAAAATGATCCAGTTTTAGAAAAATGTGAGATTAAATAAACTATTTTAAAGTTTAGAGGGTTACTTGAACTTAACAAACATGGAGTATTTGGAACTTCTTACTTCTACATAAGATATAATAAGTACACCTGAATTTCCTATGATTAAACGAGATATTTTAGAAATCAATTGGTGCACCGCAGTGTGCCTAAAAATTCCCACCTACTCCTATACAGAAAGGCGAGATGAAACGACAGAACACTGAATTGTTACCAAGTTGAATGGAAACACCTCAAGGCTTCATACAGAGGGTTAAAAAGACCGAACGCATAATTTGTTCCCATTAATTAGAGGGGGGAAAAAGAGCTACAGGTGATGGTCAATGCATCACTGCAAGAACAAGCGAAATGGAAGTTTCAACATAAAAGAAATGGTATTGATCGCTGCATTTTATTCCATGCATTCTGAAGTGTCATGAAGCTTAAAACTGCGAGCAGTCAAGATAACGCCTTATGGAATGGTTCTCTGGTAAAGGGGAAGGGCTCCCAGTGCTTCACGTTCCGCAGCCTCCTTTTTCACCTAATTTTTTGTGTTCAAACAAAACCATTTCAGATTAATAAGGTATAGAGACAACATAAATTTGCAGCATAAGGCTATCGTGAATATGAATGCTGACAATTTCTTAGGCAGTAAAAACAGTACGGTGTATCTGCACTGAACACACTAGTAATTTGGTTGCAAGAATATCCATGCTCAATTGCAGAGGACCTTCACCAAACGTTCATGGTACTCAACATTAGTCATATGCAACAGATAAGTTGACCATGAATATACTAATCTATGACTGAAACATATATTGTGGCCTAGTTGTCACAATAGGTCAAGAAACAAAGGAATCAATGGATTGTTCGCTGAAGGTAGCTTAAAAATCAATAATCCAGAAAACTACTACAGCTTCAAATTATTAAATGTTCAAGCATAATCAAAAGTGGAATATCCAACCACATAATAGACCTCAATGTATAATCAACAGACTAGCTTCCTTCTGAAAATATAGGAGGCTTATTATATAAAGAACAGATGAAATGACAATGTATTAGAAAATGCACTTACCAGAGCCAACATGTCACTCAAATAGCTCTTGAAAGGTGTCTGCATTGCCTGTGAAAAAAAAGTCAAGTTTCAGAACATATGAATTTATAAAAGGAAATGCAAATATGCATTAATGTGAAAAAATGTGCCCCAAAAAAAAGCATCCATTTCAACAAAGTTTTCCATAACAAGTTGATAAGTAGCTGCTTCGACAGATCAGAAATTCATTCAGAGGAACAGTGGACTGATGGTCATTAATAACTAGGAGTATTAGATAAGTTACTCTGCAACATTTTTTTGTGACGAGTTACTCTGCAACATCTGTTAGGCCAAAAGAGGGGAAAAAAGTCCAGATTAATCATTCATGGACAGAAAACTAAGTCAAACAACATCAAGGTTAAAGAAGAAATATCTGTTGAGGCTTCACATTCATCTACACAAGAGACAGTAAAAAAATATGAAAAGGATCATGAGCCTCAACAATCAAACGAAATCCCTCCTCACACTATATTCACTGATTTATTAAAAATTATATGGTCAAAATGCTGTGCATTAAGATGTCATATAGGCTTGTTGGTATGAACCCGTAAAAACTGACCCTGTTGCAATGACATTTTTAATATAATGAAATCAATAACGATCAGCATTCTAGATTTAACGCTCATTGCAGTTTCATGGTTACAACTACCCATCGACTAAAATGTGCATCCTGTTCAGAGCCTTTGACTGCGGGTTTCCTTGGAAGACAAAAAGAGGAAATGAAACTCTGATCAACCGGAAACTACCATACAGAACATCCAACCTGCCGAATAATCTAGATCATATGTGAAAATCAAACGTATTACCCAACATGTTCCATTTCATACACAATCATCTACCACATCACAGCATCACGAAAACCACGAGACGGTATGCGACTGCGCTACGACCCCTGATATACGAACCAATCAAGAGATCCAGATCAGGGGCATGTGGAGACGAAGAGGAAGGGAAAAGACCTGGAGGTCCTCGGGGAGGTACTGGTGTTTCATGGAGAGGTCCATGGCGCGCTTGAGGCGCTGAATGCGGGCGTCGACTACCTCAGTGGGCAGCCTCCCGAGCGCCTCCTTGATGTCCAGGTCGAAGTAGGGGTCGTACAGGTCGTCGTACCTCAGCCCTACGGATCAACCGCACCACCGTTCAAATCAACAACACGGACAAGAGCAGAGGAGATGGAATCGTGAGATCGGGGCCGGATCGGATCCGGCGGGATGGATCGGCCGGGGTCGCTCACCGTATTTCCTGAGGCGCGAGGAGATGGCGTGCATGTGGAGGCGCGCGAGCGGGTTGCGGCGCGGGTTCACGAACCACTGCGACAGAGCGGACATTATTGACGACATGGTGGCTAGCGGCGCCGGAGATCCTCCTCTTCCTCCTGCGCGGCAGTGGGTCGTTGCTCCCGCCTGCTTGCTTTTCTGGGAGATGGGTGCGTGGCCGTGATTTCGGGCCGGGTTGTAAGGGATTTTTCGGAAAGTGGGCTCGGTTGCGGTGGGTAGTGGGCCGAAAGACCCGAAACAGGGTGAAGGCTGGTCCAATACTGCTCAGAAATATCAGTACTCCTGTCTATTACTTCCTCAAAAGAAAAAGGGAATGATCAGTACTGGAATCTCAAAAAATAGTTATCAGTGCTTCTTCCTTAAAGAATTGGTGCACAAAACATTATAGTTTCTGCAGCACTGGCTCAAGTAGTGAACCTAGCACAGTTTCAGTCAACACTTGCCTTCCAATCAAGTAATCTTGTCAGCAGACAATCATAAGTCCATAAACCTTTCCAATCAAGTAATCTTGTCAGCAGACAATCATAAGTCCATAAACCATCAGTTGTGAAGCTCTTCTCAAACGTCAGCGTCCAAGCCAATACAATTTCGTCTGCAGTTACCAGAAAATGCAACACACTGTTTAGGCACTAACCAGCTTGCATCCAGAATAAAGCAGTGCAATGATTGACAGGCGTTAGCACATAATACAGTGTGTATTAAGAAAAATAAGGCATCAATGACACTCATGAAGCTCTCTCTGTGGAAAGATCCTGATGGGGCACTTATGTAAATTTGGCAGGAACTTGGAAGGTTCAGTTCAGGTCTTTAAAGATCAAAGGGATCGAATACCCATGGCCCAGATCAAAATGCTGGCTTGATCACTATTACTTTGAAAAGGAAAAAAGGAGATATATTTGTTTTGGCACTTTGGCAGTACTCCAGCTAGCATATAAAAGAGTAAAAAAAAACAAAAATAATTTCATCCTATATTGAATAAAGATTGAAATTTGATTGGGACAAGTACAGCAAGGTAGGTTTACACCAATACAACCACCTTTGGCTCCAGTGCAGCTCTCCTGATGCTGGCAGGTTTCCCCTTAAAAATGTTCATATGAACAAGTCAGTGAACAAAACACGACACCAATTACGTGGTGAGGTCATGCCTTGCTTTGTTTAATGCTACTCGACCCATCTCACCAGCCCACGAAATTGTTCAGCAGTTTCAACAAATTCTTGTGTACCATCATGAGATTTGCCAATCTTCTGAAAGGGATACATCAACTGCATAAAAAAATTAGAAAATATTAAACAGGACAAAGGATGACATATAATTAAAACCGTGTTCGTATCATTGAAGAAAAACTTGAGGCTGAGAGGGGTTCAATTTATTGCTCCTGATTATGCCTTTTCTTTCACCATCAGAGATGAAGTAGTCTGGAACTGGAAGTGTTTGTTGGTACATTCCACTGTTCGTTACTCTGCCAATGCCATCTGCTCATAAAATCAAAGTAGAGCCAAAAAGAAGGGAAATTGCTGGAAAAGAACCAAGAATGTGCATAGAAAAGATCAAATATCATGTCTAAAAAAAGCATCACACAGACTGCGTTTGTTAGAAGTACCATATGAAGTCAGTGTTCTGGTCTCCAACAAAAGATATGTATATTCAAAAAAATCCACAGTTAATAACAAAATACACAGCTGCCAGGGTTCCATACAAGGATGCTAAAGTATTTGTGTCTGGATTTTAATTCTATTTTCTACAGGATCAAATTTATTATCATATACAAGAGTGACTACTAACTCTAGAAGTTAGTTATGCAGTAACAACTGTGACAGACCACAGGATAAGATGGTATCTCAAGAGAAGCAACTCAAAAATTTGCAGACAGTGTTAACATCAACAAATAGCCAGTCTTTGAACTTTGATATACTGTACATCATGACAACATTCTTTCTAGAGCAATGTCGTCGTTAACTATTTAGAGCATCAGAATCATGTATCATCCTGACTTAAGCCACAAGGAGGGAAAGCCTGATAAAGCCACTGGAGTCACACAATCTTGCTGATTATTCAAACAAAGCGTTTATGAAAGTTGGCAATAGAACAGAAAAATGAAATTAAAGAACATATATTGGATAGCCTTCAATGAACAGACATGCCACAAAACATCTTGCTGTTAGCACTAAGAGGAGGCTGGTGCAGAAGCAAATTGTGATCCTGCAAAAACCTATTCAATCTTCCACGCATGCAGGATCAGCGAGAAACCAAGACCTTGCAACTGTGACTCCCTAAAAATCTGCGAGTACGACCATGGCATCGACTTTTCAGGTGCCTGACATGTATGAAACATGAACACTGCATTGCTTGCTGCCGATCCAAAGAGCCAACTGTGGACATCCCAGAACACCTCCACAGGCAAGCCATCAACAAGAATAGTCTGATTTCCCCTGAACTTCCACGCCAGACGCTTCACCTGCATCACGGGCTTCTTATCGACTCTTATCTCAAGACATGGATCCTTGAGGCCAATAGTATCACACTCAATCACAATGTCATGGAATTGGCCATTGTCGCAGAATTGTGCCTTCGCAGAGTAAATCTTCTTGCCATATATGTGCTCCCTCCTTGCGACGAACGCTGCATTCAGTATCGGCCGATTGGCACCCGTCTTCCTGTAAGCATCCTTCTTCATGTCCCCGAGCAATAGCACGAGCTCAAGGTCGAACACTACGGCAACATAGAACCCCTCCAATGGTTCCGGCCCGGCACCGAACTTGGCGCCCGACAAGTCCCAGAAGATCTCGATCTTGCCGTCCTCGACGTCGAGTCTCTTGGACCCCTTCTTCTTGGAGAAGAGCCAGGGCTTGATGTCCGCCTTGCACAGGCAGTGCCCGGACAGATCGTCGACGCCGACGCTGAGGCCCTGCCCCATGAGGCTCTTGCACCACGTGACCGAGATCACGCAGGGCCGGCCGGAGAACCGCGTCTGGTAGAGGCAGGTCACCACGTTCTGCGCGGTGGCCTTGCCGGCGCTCGATGAAGACGACGACGCGTCCGCGATCTGGACGCCGCTCTCCCCGAAGCAGGACGGGAAGTCCCTCATGCCCGCCCAGATCACGGTGCAGAGCTCCGCTCAACGACGCAGTCCGGACCACCCGGCAGGCCGACCTCGCAATGCAGGCGACGAGATGACCAGCCGGGTACAGATCGGTCGTGCAGGTACGCGGGTCGCCGTCGGAGAATTCTCGATCCGGCAATGCCACCACCGCCGGTGCCCGCAAGATCCCACCTTTACTGCAAAAGGCAGCACCGCCAACCGCCCCGAAAGCAAGCGGCAGCGGAGCGACTGATCTCGCAGCACGGTTCCTTCACGACGCCGCGCTGCCCTCTTCCAAAGCAAGCCAGCGGCGCCAACGCGGCAAGACGCCAGGGTCGCCGCGGAGCCCCAGTAACGGAGCAATCTTCCACCGGGATTACCTCAGAAGATGCCCGAAACCGCAACCGTTACCACAGAAACGGCACCAAGAGGGGCACCCAAGCGAAACGGACGCTCCCCTACTCCTCCCCAGGTAAGGCTTCAATCGAGCTAGAAGAACCGAGAGAGAGGACGAGCGAGTGGAGGTGGAGCTGGTACCAGAAGCAGCAACCACTGCAACCGAGAGAAGCGTGCAGCACGGAGCTCACAAGAAGTAGTGGATGCGGTGAGGGGGAAGGGAGACCGAAGGTTTGGGGCACGGAGGATACGGTACAGCCATACACGATGCAGCACACACTGGCAGCCAGCTCACTCCATGGAGGGGAGGGGAGGACTAGAGGGCAGGAAGAGGCAGAGCGGCAGCTGCTCCTTGCTTTTTGTGACTGCTCCCATGGCTCAGGCCACTGTTACCACAAATTCGCAGTGCGTTTTAATGCTGGGAGAGGGACTGGTTTCTTGATCTGCCTAGCAAAATGATCTTCGAATTTGTAACTGCGAATAGTAATTACACATAGTTTACTGTCAAAACATGAGAATTTCTACTGATATACTCTCTTCGTTCTTTAATTGTTGTCGCTGTTAACTTATAACTTCAACTTTGACTATTTGTTTTATTCAAAAAAGTTTGATGAATATGATATTTTTGTTATAATTTACTTTATTATTAAAGATATTTTAATCACACTTTATAATTTTATAAATTTGAATTTATTTCTTAAATAAGATGAATGGTCAAAGTTTGACTAAAAGTCAACAGCGACGACAATTAAAAAATAGAAGAAGTAAGCATTTTTAGATTTATTTAAAGTCAAACTTTTATTACTTTGATCACTAATAATATATAATTAATAATATTTTATCATATAAAAATTATATTTTTTGATTCATCATTAAATAATTTATAAAAATTATATTTTTATATTAAAAATTATGTAATTTTTTAGATATTATTAGTAGAGGTTAAAAAATTTTGATCTTATCAAACCTATAAATGCTTATATTTTAGAATGGAGGTAACAGTCTTTTTATCCTGATTTAAATGTCGTTAAGTGACAAATATAGATGTCTTGTGGACAAGAAACTTAAATGTCGTTTTAGCTCTGAAGTGACAAATATAGATGTCTCGTGCACAAGAAACTAAAAGTGGATACCAAACGTTATTCCCCCGGTGTATTTTTCTGTTGATGGAAAACTCCGAGCCTTGTTCATTGCTGCCTTTGCCGGTCCGCCATGAGTATACCAGAGCTCTTTTTGTGATTTCTCTTTGCTCGGGGCAACCGGTTCACATGCATTACAGTGGAAAATGACTGGAGCGTACGTGTCCCCTGCTACAGGTACTCCGTGAGGCCATCTCCTGCTGTTTGTCTGGCCAAAAAATAAAAATAAAAATACATCTCCGCGTTGTTGGAAATATAAAATAGGCAAATGAGAGCATCACTTGGCCACTTGCTCATGCATGGCTTATATAATTTTCCTCCAAGATTGGCCTTGCCTTCACTATTCAAGTGGAACCGGGGATTAATCTTATACTCCTATGAAAACTGATGACGCGTGCATCATCAATCATTGCATCTACATACCATTTTTTTTTATTTTTTTGCGGCGACATACAAAATTATTTATACGGTGTCCAATAGATATATATTTGAAACAATATCTCCTGAACTACTCTGATCTACAGTAGGAGAAGTGAATTGATTTAAAAGACTAAATTTAGCAGATCGTACTGTTGTTCATATTTGACCTTCATGAGTGAAAATACAGGTACTACTGTACTCGAGTTACAGCACGTATTGTACCATGCCGTAACTGAAATGAATGAGAAGGACAACGGTTTTCTTGGATCTGGGCCCCGTTCGTCTCATCCGTTTATTACTGCACGCCCACGAGGCAGCATTTACTCGCCTCCGGGCATCACAATCATCTCATCTTCACGCTGCTTCGTCTCCAAGCAAAGGTAGTCCCCAGAAACCACTTCCACATAGGAGTACGTATATTTTCTGAGGACGGATTTACATCAGCACCTTATCTTCAAAAACTTCTCGGGTCAGCAGCAGATAACATACTCCTATGACTCTACTCAATTTATCTGCTGGCTGATCTTTGATGTCGATTGCAGGGTATGTAGAAAGGTTTAAGGATCGAACTTTCAGTCTTACTAGTAGCAGCCTGAATCCAATCATCGTTGATCCTTTTCATTTACGGAGCTTATATATTTTTGTGTGAAAAAAGATGTGTGAGCCATGAATATAGCTTCTTTTTGTTCCACCGACTTCACAGGACCGAAGAACCAAATTCTACTCTCTCCGTTCACAGATATAAATCATTCGAGCATTTAAAATTTGTTTCTTAATATATATCATTCTCATTTTTTAATACATATTTTTTTCTAATACACTTTCTCTTTTTTCAATAAATCTCTATCTCTATCTTTTTTTTCTCCTCATTTTTAAGTACTATACTTTTTCGTTTTTTTTTAATTCTCATGCCCCAGAGTCAGAACAACAGTGAACGGAGGGAGTAGCAAAAGAGAAAGGAGACTTCACAGTTTGAAATTTAAAGTGGAGTAGCGCACTGATACCCTTTAGGGTACATACCGGCTTCATTGCTCATGAAGAATTATTGCTAGGGGCCCATCCCGAGTCCTTAATTACTCCTCATCTAGAGCCAACTGAAATTATGGTTGGTACTATAGATGTTCAGTTGCCATTTATTCCCTCTGACAGTCTGCTAATGTGACTTTGGAGACTCGAATTTTGAAAGTACTAGACTTCTCAATTAGAGTCATCATTGGTGGGTTGGAATGACCAATAGGTGCAATTTGGACCTATTGTTCATAACATAATTAACCTATAGTTCCAAAACTTTAGAAGTGCGGAACAGAGAAGCCGAAGAAGAAAGATGGTCAACATAGGCGGTAGGATATGAACAGCAACGAGTGAATTAGTACTATCTACTGCAATTTACATTCCACGAGCTCTGTGCTTCATCTTCGTCGTGATCCTGTCTGAAAACCTAGCGCTAAAATTGACTTCTCGCTTAGACCGATTTTCTGATCTACAGGCCCAGGGTGATCTTTACACTTATACTACAAGGTAGTGCAGCCGATGTTTGCTGCCATGCTGCGACGATGTCGCAGTCCTATCAGTCACTTCCAAACGCATGCAATCTTCATATGCTTGCCCCATGACAATTCCATGTGTAGGGCTGCGCTGTTCCAAGTGGAATAATAATGTAGGGAGTACATTCTTGTTGTCACTTTGCTTTCTGACCTGCTGGCGATTTTTGGCGTATGTATATGTACTTGTCATGTATACGCCTCAGATGACAGAATGAAACTGTGTGCAGCCCAAGGATTACAAAACCACTAAAAACAGGTTGGTTTTCCTGGTTTTAGTTGAAAACCGGTCAGGTTCAGTTTTACCAGATGACCGGTTTTTATTTTAATTTTTTTAAAAAATAAAAAATCTAAAAATCAGTCAAGTCAGATTGGTTTACAAATTTGAAATTCAAAACCGAATAAACCGCTAGGTAAACTAAAAAAACACTAGGCTGATAAAACCGAGCGTTTTTTCCTCTAAAATTTAATTTTTTATATTTATAGTGATTTTCATAGTCTATGGTAGCGGTTTTTATGAAAACCGATCAAATCGGTGACTATCGGCTCCACCGATTAGTTCAACCCTGGTGCAGCTGGGTATTGCAACAAAAAATAATCATGGATATATTTTTTCCCCATTCTTTTGGTCGACACTGTAAGCAAAATAAGCTTTGCTCCCGGTTTGGAGGCGATGATAGCAGCGAAAGGCTAAAGCGAATGTCTTTACAGGCGAAAGCCTATCAGACTACGAGTTAGCGATAAAAGGTGCCAGAGGCCCACTAATCACTGTTATGATAAGTGATGCTGCATGCATGCGTTCCCTCTTCCCTTCATGCTTTCGATCATTGCAGCGTTGCTGTCGCGGCTTCGACGTCTTCGGTCATCCGGCCCCCAGAGGAAACGATCAGCTCGAGTTTGTTATCGTCAAAATTCAGAAGCATGCCAAATGCAGGAGCTTTAATTGACATGAACACGCAATTTCTGAAAACGAAAAGGATTTTGCACGTAGGTCTCCGATCAGGCTCGAGTACGCGATCGAGTTCGTACGTGGAGCAGCCGGGCGCAAGCGTCGTGAAAAAGTCGGAACTCATTGTGCCGCCATGCACACCATATATGCAGACCGACAGTGGCGAGCATGCAGGAGCAGGACCTTGCTTTGCTTGATCTGCACTTAAGACTGGATCGATCGGTGAATAAGGCTGTCTCTTTTTGGTAGGCTGGAGTAAGTCTGGAGACTGCGGACAGCTACAGATAACACACAGCGTAAAGTGAAGCTATCACTAGAGGAAGAGCGATCGAGCACTACCCGGCTCAGGGGACAGACAGAAATGCTTTGCCCCTGTCATCTCCATAGGATCCCGACGTGGCTCCATGACTGAGTTGCGAGATTGCCTGCTGCATGCTCCGTGCTGCCGGAATCGAGATCGATAGTCTAGGAGCAGAACTTCTCGGCAGCCATGAAGAGGCAACGTACGACGACGACCCCAGCTCCAAACTGAACTGCTCCCGGCGTAACACAAGTCACTGAACGAACTGCACTGTAACCGCCGGAACAATTGATCTCCCGTCGTCGTTTGATGGAGCAGCTCGATCGACATGGCCGAACACGAACCACGTGGTGGTTAAGCTAGCTACTGTCATCATCATCGTCATCAATGGAGGGATCGATGCGACGCCAAGCATGCGTGCTTCAGTATGAACAGGCAGGCAGGCACACGTGGAGGGCGGCTCGACCAACTGACAGCTTCTCTGTCGCGGTTGCATGCCCACACGCGCATTTTATTTATTTGCATCTGGATTTTGTCCGTCGCCCGTGGGAGCGAGCAGGGCGGCGGATTCTCTCTTGTTGTTTACAGTAGCTCGTTTCTAATTTCCGCAGGAAGCACAAGGAAAATTTCGTGCATTTCAGACTGCAGCCGCTGATAAAAGCGAGTTTCAACTTTGTGCGCATCGTCGTCCTGCCGTTCGTTTACTTTTTTTTATTTTCGTTATCGATTTTTCCATTTTAGTTTGTGTGTTTCCGGAAAACGCTAGCTGCTTCTCGTAGGTTCTCATCGCACGTTACTGCAACCAGCGCGGCCGAGGATTCAGCTGGAGCATTCATTGCGCCAGCGCCAAGATGCCAATAGCTCGTACTCCTACTCCGCTGATGGATGACAGGATGAGCATCCCGCAGTGGTTTTACCCTCATGCTGTCGTTGGATGCGCCGGCGGGCACCTCCGCTGATCACGCGCGAGAATGGTGGAGATGTGCTGGCCATCCACACACAGCGTAGGATCCGTAGCCGTAATCGCGCTGGCCAATTTCTCGCCTGTTTTCAGTTGCCTTCTTCTGAATCCTGATTCCTGGGCTTGTTGGATATTTGAACGGGCCTCGAAGTCACGAAGAGCCCAAAGCGCAGTTTCTGCACCTCTGAAGTCTGTCGGCGGCAACGGCGGTAGCGTCGGAGAGACAAACCGTAACCTGGCCTGGTTCGGTTGGTCCATGATATCCTTCAAAGCCCAGTCCTTTTGGGTGGCGTTTGAAAATCCGAAAATAAGAATTAGATTGAGAAATAGAAATAAAAATAGAAGATTTTCACCCTTCACTCATCTATCTCATTAAATCTCAATAATTTATTCATTTCTTAATCTCTATCTCACCTTCCATTTCCATATAAACAAACACCAGCTTTAGTGAAATAATTCTGTATTCTTTGAAATGGAAACAGCCCTTTACTGTTTGGTTTCAGTTAGGTTCCCCTTCGAACATGGCTGAGATTTTCTTTTCTCGACTGCTATGTTTTTTCTGTAATATTGATCCGATTTCTATAAATTTCTACGTAATTTTTATGAAATTACTTAGCTGGCAGTGACAGAAGCTTCAGCGTCAGACAACGGTATCAGGCTCATCTTCCTGGACCTGTCCCAGCCATTGCTGTCATGGAACACTGTTCAAAGACTTATCGTCTGCCATATGGATGCCAGATTTTTTTGCATCGTGCGGTGCGCCTCCTCTGGATGATTAACTCGACATTTTCCTGGATTTTTTCACCGCTTTCTTTGAACTCAGGATTATGATTAGGAGACAGCATCACGGTCGACGCCGTGCGGTGTACAACTCGACAAACCAACAGTCTTCGTCCTCTTGGATCGATGGCGAGGAGCAGATTCCGTGAACATTCATGCACATCCAAATTACGGAGCCCTCGCTCCGCAGAGAGATACTAATTGAATCTGATACCCGTTCATGAAAAAAAAAATCTTCGTACAGTTTTGAGGTGTAGATGTACATGTGGACCCAGGCCAAATGATGATCAGTACTAGTAATGTACAAGGCAAGCTATAGAAGAACACTGGATCTAATCGACGCTTATCGTCGTCATGATCCATAACATTCCAGTTTCTGACGGTTCAGAACCCACGGTAGTACCCGCCAAATGATATGCTCGCCCGTGCGGATGATGCTCCTCCCATGACTGACGACATGGTCTGGTTCAGCCTGGAGGCCTGCTCCATGGCGTGCTGAAATCTCTGCAGATCAAACAAGCAGCAGAAACCTGTCAGAGAGTTCCCAGTTCTTCCAAAAATCAAATCTAAGATTCCATTACGTGATCCAGTCAAAATCTAAATATTGTTCTCATTACCAAAATATAATTTAAGTTTGAGTAAGCTACCAGCTATCCTAACTGAAAATTGTCAGCAAGGGACGGGCGCCAACCTGATCATCAGCATGCATCTGGAGCTGGATCTTGTGATTCTGCCTGTGCTGTTGCTGCGTCTTGCCACCACCAAGCAGGAGAATGCAGAACGTGGCAGCTGCGACCCCAAACGAGCACAGCGCCCCAACACCATGGACTCTCCGATTCCCAAAGCTGAAACCGATTCTCTTGACGCCTTCATCTTCACCGGCAAACTGATGAACAGGTTCAGCCAACACCTCATCCTGACCAACTTCCTTCACACCATCAAGAAACTCGATCGCCTCCTCGTCCTCTTCTGCATCAGAGGTAAGTGTCTGTGTCACACTAGACATGGCCTCCTCTCGCTTCGGTTCCGTATGCACGACGCCGATGTCCTTGAAATCAGTGACTGGGATATCCCCATTGACATCTTGTGGGGGTAGCAAGAGTGGCTTCGTGGTCTCCTCGTCTAAGACACAATCGTAGGGAGCCCGGCGAGATGCAGCAGCGAAATGGTCCATGTCGACCATGACCAGCTTGGCGCCGAGCAAGAACTGGTCCTTGTTACCGCCAACACCGCCATGGCCATTGCAGGACTCTTCCATGAAGAAGGAGCTCTTGTGGTCGGGCACGAGATCCCACTCATCAAGGCAGGCGATTGCGTCCATGGAAGAAGGCCCTCTGCTCATGGCGAACTAGTGCACGCACGGGCAAGTCTGAATGAGGGGGGACTAAATAGCTGCAAAACTAGCTCCCAGCTGTAATGCTATAGAGTGGTCAATAATGGATGCTTGCTATAGGAATCAATACAAGTGCTGGCTTCCAAGGATACTTCGGTTTTTTCTGGAGGGAAGAAGCTGAAGAAGAACGAACCAGTGGGAAAAGGGACACTTGTTTCACCAAGAGAGGTGGCAAACCAATTTTGAAGAGTTTTTGGGTGCCTTGCTGTTAGGTGACAAGGGTGAAAGTGTTCTTTGGGGCCTACCACCAGGGACTTCCTCCTTGCTTCTGTTCTACTCATTCTTTCTATATTTTTGCAAAGATCCAGTCAGGCTGAAGTAGGATTGCTAGGACCGATCCTTAAGAAAAGAACAGTTATGTATGAAACATAATAGGATTTTTTTAATATATTACTACAGTCTAAAGAAAAAATATTAACTTAACAAAATAACATATTAATATTAAAATTTACCGTAAATTAGAGGACGGATGACAGTGACGAGAAGTGATTCGTGAGACGACCCGAAATGAATTTATTTTGTTTTACAATAACTTTTTTTGAATTTTATATATCTGTACCGGATAGTTATATTTTGTTAACTAACAATGGTACTTGTAGATTCAAAATCTGAGAGATTTAGAAGAGCTCGTCCGTTAGATTTGCAAAGGTGTTTATATAGAGAGATTTCATCTATCAAATTTGTAAAAAAAAAAATTTGTAAAAAAGATTTTAGTGTCGAGTTGGCTAGAGGCTGAACTAGTTTCACAAAAGATTTTTTTTTTCTGTGAAATCTACTTAGCTACAAGGTAGTGGCATGAACTAAATGATCTGAGATTAGTTCCAAGTAATTACTTTTGGAAACGAATACGGAGTAGTACCGGCTGTAGTCTTAATTTGACGGCATAACTAACTCAATGAATCTGTCGTTCTCAGTAGCTGTCAGAATTGGGGTGCCGCTGCCACCTAATCCTGATCCGTGTCCATCCTTTTCCATCACGGCACGAAGAACGCTTCCAGCATAGAGCAAGGTCAAGCAAAGGAGAAGACAATGGAATAAGTTAATACTGACTGCCGAAATGAAGATTATTACACACCAGTTAGGCACCACAGAGGCACAGATATATGGGGCACCTATTGTGGAGACTCGGCAGAAGCTCAACTTGAGATGCGATTAGAGTTCTAGAATACGCAGAAGAGCTGTATTTAGAAAACAAAGTAGAGTGATCACGCACCCAACATACAGCTGTTGAACAAGACAAGCTGGGAACACAACCTGGCTCCTAAATTGGTCACTCCCTGATGAGAAAACCTATCGATGTTTTGCTCCGTCTATAGTGTTGAAGTTGGAAAGCTCGTGCATTGCAATCTCGCCAAAGGTGCTGGGACAGTAGGCTAAAAGCATGACCAGCAACGGAAATTTTCCCTTAAAAAGAGAGAGTGCCAGACTTCAGAATCCTGTTCCATCCAATTATTAGTGACATCTATAGTTCAAGAAATCAATTGAGTTCCACAAATCAGAGTAAGATTAACTGCCCTGGTTTGAAGCTCTTGAAGCTGTTACATAACAGCAAAATAAACCAAGCACCTTAATATAGTACCACAAACAACAGAAAGAAAATCTCAACCTACAACGGTGTTCATAATATATCACGAAATCACTGTAGTTAATTGACAGAGATTAGACAATGCATCAGCAAATGTGTAGGTTTTCCTAATATACAACATGATGTCCTCAAAATTTACATGCCTGTAAGGTTCCCCCCATCTTGACTGCACAGAAAACAAGCATGATATGTGGTTTTGGACCATGTGAGCAGCTACCCTAACGAACAGCATCTCAAAAAAGAAAAGAAAGAATCTAACATTGCCTTGAAGAGGACGATTCACCCAGTGAAACAGAAGCAAATGAGGAAGCCCAAGCTCGAGCGTTACTTGCACTTTTCCTTAGGTCTGTTGCCTTGTTGCTCAGTCTAAGCTTGCTCCAAAGCCTCTTCATATCAAGCACATTCAGTGCTCGTTCCACAAGCTGGTTTGATCCCCTGCTGATCCCTAAGTTCAAGTTGTGGACACGCGCAGCTAAGAATGCTCTCAGATAAGAGAGCACCGTAGGTACAAAGTGAGCCACAACCCTCATGACAATAAAGAGAACAGCAAGCAGCAAAAAGGGCTCATATTTTGCAATTTCACGCAAAGATCGATCCCGTGGCATGATTGATCTCAAGCTTCCTGTACTTTCTTGCTGATCTATATCAAGATGAGCAACTGGATCAAGACCTGCAGCAGGAAAGTGTACTTTTAGGGAAAAAAAAAACTTTGAAGCACCGCAAGCAACTGAATGATAAATATAATTATCCATAGATGTAGCGTGCAACATAATCCTGTTTAGTTGTTTGGTAACGGAATCAAATTGATATTATAATGAAAACATTGTTATGAGCATGACCAATTGCACCAGAAACATTGTGCACCATGCTGCTTGTATACATCCACAAGGCCACAAGCATCAATCATCATCCGATAATAGTAAGTTTGCAATCATGGTGCAAGGCCACATAAGGGTCCAAAGCACAGAGAGGCTTATAATCTCATTTATGGAGCAGCCCATTCACCATTTGGCAACAGTAATAATTTCCAAGGGTAATACTAAAATACACTCAAGCAATTCAAAATATAATAAGGGAAACAGTTCAGAAACTTCCAATAAAGAAAATCAAACGATTAAATTCTCATTTCTGAACCATATGTGCTGCTCAAGTCTCAAGTAAGACATACTTGAAATAATATGTGATGATTCAACACTACGTATGCATGCAACCATGGACTCAGAGTAATGATTATACCTGTAGTTTTTTTGTAGAAATCTACCAGAGAGCTGAGATCTTTTGAACCTCGATATCGAACCAGTGTAGTCTCATTTACGAGAAGAATGGCTGGGAAACCACGGACTCCATATCTTGAAAACAAACTACAGTGCATATGCAGAACAGTAAGCAGTATCTCACTGAATAACATATGTTCAAACATGGACAAGTTACCTCAATTCAACAGACGAGCATGAAGAAGTTCACTTACCTAGGAGTAGCAGAAGATTCTTCAACAGCAAAATGATGTATCTGAGGGTACATATTGCTGAGAGCTTCAAATATTGGTCGAAATTTGTTTGAAAACGGACACCATGCAGCGTAAAAGAGAATGGAGCATGAAATACCCCTACCGCGAAGGTTCAACTCTGTATCAACAGCCTCTCCTCTCACCTTCAGTAGAAAGCACAAAGATTAAATACTAATAATAAAAAACTAAAACCTTCAAAATTCGAAATATGGCTATGAGGCTGGCAAGCTATCTGTGTTCCATGAATGCTAGGATTTTCTATTAATCAGTAATAAGCATGTTTCCTATTCAACAGTTTCTGATATTAAAGCTGGTTAGAAACATGCAAAAAATTATGGTGGGCACAACGAATTGCAGAGTCGCATAAAAAGTAATAGTTTTAGATTGACACTACTATCCAGTCTTATCAAAAGGCTAGTTAAAATGTAACAAGGGCAGAAGCAAAATCACCTTCAAAATTGATACCTTCATCTTAAGTTCTAATCACTGCAATGTACTTGCTGACCTCTTGCAGCATTATGGAGAGTTATGATAGTATATCTATCTACATAATTTCCTACCCTAATATACATAAGGATCTATCGCTAATAGACAGGAGTTTTAGAATTAGATAGTATGCACAGAGCAAATAACTAATATTCCCAACAAGAAGAGCAAGCCAGAGCATCCAGAAGTAAATTATATTGACTCCGTTTGCTACAATGCAAATAACACCCTTTTACCCATTTGATCACTTAGATTATTATGATTATTACTGTAACTCAGATTGGCGTGCCTTTATTTTACTACAAACAACGCTGTCTATTCACTCCTGATATGTTGCTTCAATGCTTTGACAAAGCAGAGATTTTTATCTGTGCATACCTCTACATGTATAATCATGAAATTTATGTAGCTGACTAGATGCCATATTGCTCCATCCTTTTAAAGTTCGAATCCAACCTCCCATCACCCTCGAGCTCAAAGTGCATCTTACATGTTGTTGATTCTCCGTGACAGCGTGTTGATTCCATGACAGCATCAATACAATCAGGCAACCCTAGCTCGCTCCAAACTATTGCTGGCCGATATTATACATCTGCGCATTTATTTGCTCTGGTATATTGCATAGTTGAGTTTCCAAAACTCCCATCCTGCTAATTTTGCTGCTTTAATTAGTAAAGTTAGGCTATTCACAAAGAACAAGATTCCCACGCATCAAGGTGCGAATATTGCTCTAAACAAATTCCACAATATCTTCTACGTCTCTATTAACTTCGTTGCTTTTTGCACCCAAACAGCAAATTAGACATTAGATTTAAAACTATTAGGTTCTATTAACACGGAAATGTTTGACCGGAAGAAGAAACACCACGCGAGCTACTACGCGGAGGACTGGATTGTTCGATAAGGCAGCGGCCGAAAGGGGGGAGGACGGCACCTACCTCGAGAGGCGGGGACGGCTGGATCCGTACGAAGGGGCAGCGTGATCCGATGATGTCGAGGAACGGCAGCGAGCTCCTCCGCGCGCATGTGGCGTCCTGCCCAGCGGCGCCGGCGACGCCGAGAAGAAGCGCGACGGCAACGGCGGCGCCGGCGAAGCGCACCATCATAGGCTCCCTCCTCTGCCTCAGTCTCTCTCTCTCTTCGATTTTTCCGCTCTGGAAAATTCCTGAGCGTGTCGGGGCTAGATTTGGAAAAAATAATGAAGGAAATCCGCGGGGTTATTTTGGGGATGCGATGGGAGGGATTGATGATGGAGTGCGGGACCTGCGGCTGGTGGGGCTCGCTCGTGTCGTTCCTGCACGTGCTGCCGCGGTCTGGTTGGTTGGCTCCTCTCGTTCGCTGACGGGAACTGGTGGGACCCGCACGTCGGCATCCGCTAACAAACCAATCACTCATCCGGAAGCCCATTTAAGGAAATGAGTAGACCCAGTCTATTTGTTGCTTGGTTCTAAATTCAGCCCAGAATGGCGTGGGAATGCGCGGCCCATCTCGTCCCAGCACGCAGCGATCTGTCTGCTCTCCTCTCTCTTGCTCGCTCCCTCGCTGCTCCGCGGGAAGGCAGCGCCGTCGCCGACTTCGCGATGCAGATCCTCCGGCGTAAGCTTCTGGAAGCGTCCCGCCACCTTCCTATCTTCGCGGCGGCGGCCGGCACGCTCCATCTCCGCGCCTATGCCGTCGCCGCACTGGCTGCGCCCCTGCGCGCCCCGTCGACTGGTTCCCTCACTGCCGCGCCGTGGGCCGCGACTCAGCGCCGCGGCGCGAAGATGCTCGGCTCTGACGTACAGATTCCCTTGCGAAGCCGCCCTCTCTCTTCTGCTGCTCTGCGAACTTGATCCGTGTCACGACTTTAGTTTGGTTTTGATTTGCTAGATGTAGATAGCTATCTTAATTACCGTTTTAGTTGAATTTGCCTCGCAGAAATGGTTGCAAGGATTCGTTGACGGAAGGAGTAGTTGATTTTTACTTTGTTTGTGTGAGATTCTACTTAGTTGTCTCATGTCTGACAACACATGTTTAGAAATTACGCAGGGTATAACTGTCAGTTTATTACCGTAGTTATTCATCAGTCATCTTCTTAGTGATAAATACATATTGTGGGTTCAAATGTGATGACTCTGGAAAGCTATTACTTCTGAATCAAACTCATTACAACTAACAGTCAGCAGTAAGGATTTCCCATGATGCAAAATATTGTGTCCGAAAAATGAAAGTTTTATAACATGTTAGTATCCTTACCTTGCCTTGCTCATCAAAGTACTTTTTTTTAATTGATCGAAATGCTAAATTTCAGTTCCACATTTGTTGTCTTATGCATTCATTAACCAGGGGCTATATCCTTGTATTTGCAGGTGAAACTCGGAAATGTAATCCAGAGAAGAGGTGTGTGTTAACATCTCTTTTTGTTTTACATTTTCCTTCAAGTGTTGTGGACTATTACTTATTTTTCCATTTGGTCAACCTTAAAAATCAAGGTCGCATATATCAGGTAAAAAGTGCTATTTGTATTCTGCATCCATTTTAATCACTTTATCAGTTAAGTTTATACCTCTATTCCTTTTATGAACAACTGGAGTATTCTTTCCTGAATTGCTTCTGTTGGGTTCAGGTGATAAAAGCACAACACTCGCATCAAGGAAGAGGAGGAG